>JAYMTA010003778.1:0-13650 GCA_036897625.1 Pelargonium cotyledonis | reverse complement strand
GCTATATTGAACCTGCCTTCGATCATTATCACTTATTGAAGGCGAAGCAACCGGGGAATATGCAGCCAAGATATCAACTCCAGGAGCACTTATATCGGGCTGCAATGTTATTTTACATTGTCAATCTTAAAGCTAAGTAAATGGATGACAGTATGGACTCTTTTTTTTACCTTGAGAATTTCTGGTACAATTGTGTTTGGTCCACGACTTGAGAAGGAAACGACTAAAGGAGCAGAAGAATCTTTGATTTGTTCACTCTTTCGTATGTCTGCTTCAGGGTTTCTGTCACAGAAAAAGACATTAGAAATGGAAGAAACTTTTTTTGAAGTGAAAACATTAATTGGGGTTATTAGAAATCATACTCTGTGGAATTAAAATATGACTGAACCGCAGAATAGTCTTGATCGTTTAGAACCGAACTAGGCAATGGGACTACAAAAGAAAAATCATTAGCTCCGCCTTTCATCGTTATTGACCCAAGTGCGCCAGCTTGTTTAGCTTCTTGTAATCCAACTATGTCATCGCATGCAACAATCTTTCCCTTCACTAGACTTTCGTCCAAACACGAATATCTACATAGGCTGCAATGCAGTATATGTTTGTTATATTTCCATTATCTACTTATACGTGATATTGGTAGATTGGTATATACCTAGCAGATATCTCAGAGCAAGAGCTTGAAGCTTGTTTTCCATATATCAGAGGGAAATTTGAACCATTTAATGCGAATGAGTTAACCGATTTCCCCTGTTTGTAGAACCATTAGAAACAAAATAGAGAATCCAAAATTGTTGAACAAGATCAACTCTTTATCAGACATACCACCAATTTCCTCCCATCCCCAAGAACAACCTCATCTATGATCTGGCGATCAATGGTGTTAGCTGCAACAGAGAAAATCCAAGGCGCTACACTACCCACCGAACCATTTCTAGGGCCATCGTTCCCTGCAGACTGCAAAGTAAGTATGCCCCTAGCCATTGCATGAAAAGAACCTATGGCAATGGAGTCCTTGACAAACTGACTAGGATCGCCTCCTATTGAAATTGTAATGATGTCGGCTCCATCAGCAATAGCATCATCGAATGCAGCCAAAATATCTGCTTCTGAGCATAAATCTGCGTCGCAGACCTTATAAACAGCAATCCTAGCAGATGGAACACCTCCTCTTGCAGTTCCCTTGGCAACTCCATAAAAACTTGCATCAGCAACTTTGTTTCCAGCTACAGTGGAGGCTGTGTGAGATCCATGTCCAATGTAATCTCTTGCTTCTTTTGTGGGATAAGATCTAGCTCCGATGATTTTGCTGCAAAACATATGACAGAAAATTTACTATACATTTGACATGAAATTGATGTTAATATATAAAGTGGTAGATTTAAATAAATTTATTACTTGTTGCAAGTGAAATTCACTCCGCCTTTGCAAGCACCCTTCCATTTCTTTGGAGCAGGACCGAAACCATCATCCTTAAAACTATCAGATTCAGACCAGATTCCGGTGTCAATGACACCAACAATAATATCACTCTCAACGGTAACATTTCGGCTGATGGTGTCATTCAAACCAACAAAGTCCCATGATCTTGTTGTCTGAAGCTTCAGAATCTTATTAGGAAAAACAGAAACCACTTCCTTCATGCCTGCACATAAATTCATGATTTTTTTTAAAGCTTACAAATATGATTATGATCCATCAAGAGATTGAATGTGTCAAGCTGTAGTTACTAGCAAGCTTTTGTTTCTCATCCTTGGTGAGTTTAGCAGCAAATCCATTGAAACTTTGTTGGTAACTCCTAACCAGGGAATCTACTGCAGAACTGGTTTTCCAGAAACCAAAACAAAATGTGATTTGACAATTTTATGAATAATTAACAGAAAAAGCAACTTCAAATTCTAGAATAAATTAATAACCTCATCCCAGTGACTTGTTGTAACATATTAAGGTGTTGGGAAGATGGAGAGAAATTCACTCCTTGAGGAATTGACCCCAAGTAAACAATGTAGACCTGCAGCAACATCAACTTTACTGATGAAATGATGAATTCATTGTATTTAAAGAACTGAATTAATTAAGGACCAGCAATAAGAAACTTGCCTCTTTTTCTTCATTTGAGGCACTGCAGGAGAAGGCAAAGGCAAAGGCGAGCACAAGAATTAAGGAAATGAAACAAAACAGAAGAGATTGAGGTTTGGCCATGGTCCGGTGCTCAAAATGAATAAAAGTGGAGAGTATTTATATTAGGATTTACTAGAAAATACATCATATTTTCTCTCAAAAAAAGAAAAGAAAATACATCATATTTCATTAAATGACCATGATTCTTTGACTTGGTTATTTAGGAAACTATGCTAGCCGACAAATTTAAGCCCATTTATGTGAGTTCTTTATTCATGCATATGCAGTGACCAAACCAATCTTTTACTTCCTTAGGAAAGTTAACAATGTGCATTAAAGTGAAATGAGTGGTTTTTACACTCTAGAATCAAATACTCTCCACACATTAATACTCATTCAAAGATAAAATTAAATAGATCACTGATTTTCCTATTACTTCTATTGATAAAACCAAGTATCATCATATATGTTCTGCACAGTGTAAGCTTACAAATCCCCCCAAGTACATATCAACTTTTTTCTAGTTTTTGCTTGGCTACAATCATATGAACTAATTACAAGCTCAGTTCTGTCTTGGACTACACAAAAGGATCATGTTCACATTAATATCGGTGGCCCATGGTTTTAACAACATCCTGGTAGTGATGGATATGTTTACTGAGTATAGCCATTTCATTCACCTAAGCCAACTGTATTAAGCTTTAACTGTAGTACTATACTAACCAAGTTCTTTGAAACCATATACAAGTTACATGGTATTTCTCAGTCTCTTTGAGGCTCTCTATGGCTACAAATCTCCCCAGCTGGTTATTGCAAAAGTGCACATTTCCATAATTAAACACAAACAACAACTTTCAGAGCAGCTCAAAGAAAATTTAACCAAGGCCCAGGACAGGATGAGAATTCAAGCTGACAAACATAGAACTGAAAGAGTGTTTGATGTGAGGATCAGGGTTTACCTGCAACGAGGTACTTTGGCCCTTTTTCAAATTCTGGAGAAGTTGGAGAGAAATCACAAACACCTCGGTTTCAGTACAGTGCTGTGCAGGTGTTGTAATCACTGCTCAATCGGGCTCTACAACTCCAAAAATCGACATTGAAAGCAATGAAGACTGTACTGGGAATTGGCACAAGATCTCGTGTGAGCAGCGAAGCGAAAATCGGATTTTTGATCTCGAAAGCACGCTAGTCGCCATTAAAGCCCTGATACTCGGAATTGATAATGGGTTTGTTTGCAATGATTCTGTAAAATAGAGTCTCAGATTCGAGTTCTTAACTTAAAGAAAAGAAAAAATAGTTGGTTAACGTTTAGATTTTGAATTTTGGTCACGTGTTCTCCTAAATATATTATTTAAAAATTAGAAAAATATGTGCTTGAAATGGGAGTTTCCATGGCGGACAATTCGTGCTGAAGTTTGTCTGTCAGCTACACAACCCGACACGGCTAGTAATTTGTGACAAGTTTAACATTGGTTTTGTTCACACGACACGATCCAAAGCAAATAAATTCGCAAAAAGAAACAATGAAAAAAGAGTAAATTGCAAATGATAATATGACATTATGATTTTACTTGGGGATATATTTCAGATAAAATTACTATTGAATCCTTAACCGTGTCGTGTCATGTCGTGCCGTGGGTCGTGCAAGTTTTATGGACTCAATCCGAATAGGAGATGATTACTAATTTTTGAATCCAAACACTTTTTTTTGCATCGTATTGCGTGTTATGACCGTAATGACAGTTTTTTTCTTTTTATGTATCGAACCGAATTGACAGCTTTAGTTGTGCCTCATCTTTGAATTCAAAAATCGCTTGACAACTTCAATTTCACATAACTTGAATACTAAGAAAACTCTTTATTTGAGTTCCAACATTGGTATGGCACATTCACAACAATCCTAAGGAAATTTTGTTTTATCTGTAGACACTGCATATGCAACTACCGGACTCCTCACGCTATGAGTACCATCAGACCATGTAACCGATGCAGACACCATTTTCGAATCTGGCATTCCTAGTCCAGCTATGGTGACCGCGAAACTCTTCTTCTCGTTCAACGACACGAAGGACAAAACATCGGGTACAAGTACAACCTTAACATATTTAACCTTCTCATCCGAGGAAATTTGTGCCTTGTAAGTAGAGTTCGCAAATCCAACATTCGTGACTGTTCTGTTAAACACAACCTCAAATGGCTTCTTCGGCGCTACTGCTGCTGTCATGGAAGGGTAGTTCAGATCCTTCGGAGAAACTGTTTCGGATCCATCTTTGCAAGTAATGTTGTTATCTCCCGAAATTTTCTTAACCACTTCGTCGCTGTAGCCAGCATTGCAAAGCATTTTGATGTAGTCTTCTTTGCCTGCTTCATACACCAGGCCAGGACTAATGGCTTTCGCAGGGTTGATTTGTCCGGATCCATAATCGAATTCAGCGTTTTTGTTTTTGGTGCGATCCATTGGCGAAGCTACAATGTGCAAGAAACTAGTATTGGTGATTCAAAAGTACTAAATCGAACACTAGAGGCTGTGAAGAGTTGCAAAAGATTACGTTAGAGAATCAATTCAACTAAAAGGTTAAGCTGATAGTTGCACAGATTAATTACCGGTGGTCATGATGGCAGATTTGATGGCAGAAGGAGACCAATCGGGATGAAATGATTTAACATACGCAGCTGCACCAGCTGCGTGAGGGCAAGACATTGAGGTTCCGGATAAAATGCTGTATAGAACTCGCCTTTCGTCATATTCACTTCCTGAAGGCGAAGGAACCCGGGAAAACGCAGCCAAGATATCAATTCCAGGAGCACTTATATCCGGCTGAAATATATACATTACATTATCAATGTTGATGCAAACAATAGAATATGAGACACAAAATAAGGTGTGGACATTTTTTTACTTTCATAATTTCTGGTATGATCCTGTTCGGGCCTCGTCCTGAGAAGGAAGCGATGAGAGGAGCAGAAGAATCTTTAATTTCTTCGGTTTTTAGTATGTTTGCTTCAGGGTTTCTGTCACAGAAAGGACATTAGAAATGGAAGGAAATTTCGGAAGTAAAAATGTTATAGTACTAGAAACCATACTTGGTGGAATTAATATAGGACATAACCGCAGTATGGTCATCATCGTTTAGGACTGAGCCAGGAAATGAGAGTGTATAGGAAATATCATTAGCTCCGCCGCGCACTATTGATCCAAGCGCACCAGCTCGTTTAGGTTCACCAAATCCATCAACATTCTCGCATTCGCATGCAACAATCTTTCCCTTCACTAGACTTTCATCTAAACAAGAAAGTGCACAAAACCTGAAATGATGCAGCAAAAATATGTCACATTTTCATTATCTTGTAAGTACTACAAATGGGAATGTAAATATAATATACCTAGCAGATATTGGAGCGCAAGAAGTTTTTGAAGCTTGTACTGCAGTTATCAGAGGAAACTTTGTCCCGTTTAAAGCGAAAGGATTAACCGATTTCCCCTACCATTAGAATCAAAAGATATGATCCGAAATTGTCGAGCAAGGACAAGAACAAGATCAACAGTTGAAGAAATCAAGAAAAATACCACCAATTCTCTCCCGTCTCCAAGAACAACCTTGTCTATGATCTGGCGATCAGTGGTGCTTGCTGCAACGGTTAAAATCCATGGCGCGACGCTCCCCACCGAACCTTTACGAGAGCCAGAGTTCCCTGCAGCCTGCATAGTAAGTATCCCCCGAGCCATTGCGTGAAAGGCGCCGATGGCAGTGACATCTCTGTCAAACTGGCTCGCAGCGCCTCCTATTGAGATTGTGATAATGTCAACTCCATCAGCAATAGCATCATCGAACGCAGCCAAAATATCTGCTGACAGACACCCATCCGCGTCGCAGACCTTATAAACAGCAATCCTAGAGGATGGAACGCCTCCCCTCGCGGTTCCCTTGGCAATTCCATAGAAGCTTGCATCAGTAACTTTGTTTCCAGCTGCAGTGGAGGCTGTGTGAGATCCGTGTCCATTATCATCTATTGCAGATTCTGAGGGATAAGCTCGAGCTCCAATGATTTTGCTACAAAATGAGAGAAAATTTTGTTACTCAACTGACATGAAATTGATGTCAATGAAATGATGGATTTGAAGAAATCTATTACTTGTTGCAAGTGAAATTGGCTCCGCCTTTGCAAGTACCCTTCCATTTCTTTGGAACCGGGCCGAAACCATCATCCTTAAAACTATCAGATTCAGGCCAGATTCCAGAGTCAATGACACCAACTATAATATCACTCTCAACAGCAACATTTCGGGTTACGGTCTCACTCAAACCTACAAAATCCCATGATCTTGTTGTCTGAAGCTTCAGAATCCTATTAGGAAAAACAGAAACCACTTCCTTCATGCCTGCACATAATTCATGAATTTTATCAAAACCCAGTATTGTGATCCATCAAGAGTGTGTGTCAAGCTCTACTTACTAGCAATCTTTTGTTTCTCATCCTTTGTGAGCTTAGCAGCAAATCCATTGAAGCTTCGTTGAAAACTCCTAACCAGTGAATCTGCTACAGAACTGGTTTTGGAGAAACCAAAACAAAATGAGATTGATACTTGTTGTAAATGCTTAAACAGAAAACCAAATTCCAAATCTAGACTACATTAATCACCTCTTTCCAGTGACTTGTTGCAACATATTAAGGTGTTGCGAAGATGGCGACAAGTTTCCTTCTTGAGGAAGTGACCCCAAGTAAACAATGTAGACCTGCATCGACATCAATTTTATTTAGAGTAAAAATGGCAAATTCATTGTATTTACAGAACTAAATTAAGAACCAATAACAAGAAACTTGCCTCTCTTTCTTCATCAGAGGCAGTACAAGATAAGGCGAAGGCGAGCACAATAATGGAGGAAATGAAACAAAACAGGAGAGATTGAAGGCTGGCCATGGTAGAGTTCTCAAAATGAAGAAAGATGGAGAATATTTATATTATGATTGACAAGAAAATACGTTCATTAAATTGACTTGATTTTCTTTCCTTTGGAAAAAGAAGAAACAATCAACATTCTTTGACTTTGTTTTGTTATTTAAGAAACTATGCTACCTGGTAACTCCAAAATCAGTTAACAAAATCAAGTCCATTTATGGGAGTTTTTAATATTCATTATACTGATACAAATGAAATTTGGATAATATGCAAAACGAAGACATGCAGTTACAAGGTTACCAAACTCATCCATGACTACAAGAAGACATATGCATAAGGAAATAGAACACTCGTTTCGGGACAAAAAGTTTGGAGCACTCGTTTCGTGACAATTGTTTTGGAACGGAGTAAGTATTACTCAACTTAGAAACAAAGCAAAATGTCTTCCATTGAATGTATAAATAAGAACAATCAGTAAACAAGAAACTGAAAATGGGGGATGGAATGAGCTCCTAGCAAATCATATATAGACCAAGAATCCATTATGCTTGCAGAGACTGTTTTATCCATTTGAGATGCACAACTTCACTGGATTTCTGTCTTCGGCTCCTTCGAGTACAGTTTGTGGAATAACCCATTTGTTAAAGCAGAAGTTGAAATAAGGGAAGCTCTCAGAATGCTAAGACCCTGCAACAAAGCCAACATTGTTAATCTTACAAATAAAGTGTCTACAATACAACTAATCAGTCCATGGAGCTCATGAACTCTACCTCTGCTACGGCAAGGCTAATTGTCCTCTCCTCCAAATCACAAGGTGAAATTTTGTTTGTGTTAAGAATAGATATGGCGGATGCTGGCGAGTATGGTGTTACTACCAAATTGTCCATAACCATGAACTCTCCTGGTCCCTGAACAAAATGTGCTACATCTTCATTAAATTCCATCTTGATCTCGTCTCCATCCTCAGATTCGATAACAATTGTTTCTAGGGGAAAGAGCTGATTCCTGCAGTACTTAATATGTGGATGAACTTTTGGTTTGAGAAGCATGTTTTTATGATTTTCTGAGAGAAAGTACTTAGAATCCAGAGCTTGTGTGCTCTTGAACAGACTGTCCATGCTTTGAAGACAGGACTGGCCATCCAAGAGATGCAACATTTTACCCAAAGGAATGGAAGGAAGGTGAACAAGAAGTTTATGAAATCACAATCAGCCTCAGCAAAAACTACCTCTTTGTTTGACTTTCTCAACATTACTTTCACTTTCATCTCCACGGCTACTTCAGCTTGGTTTGAAGAACATCTCATCTTCTTAGGCATTTGGAAATCTTCCGGGGGGAAATTTCTCTTTGACACGAATAGATCCGTCAAAGGTGTGGATGATAGGAACATCCACTTCAGAAGCTCCAAAAACAAAACATATTCAAGGAGAATACACTAAGTAAGAGTTCAAGAATTTGTAAAATTTGGTTATTAAAGCAATGTACTCGAGCATTACCTCTTTCGAGCCAAGTGTCACACTCCTCTCTTCGATCACATTCATGTCTTGGATACTAAGATTGTTGAGTAGTTCAATTACATTTCCAGGGGAAATTACTTGAAGATCATCAGTGATGATGAACTTGGAGGCTTTATTGATAAAAGCCATATCTTTTGTTGCTGCTAAGCTGGAATTTAAATGCATGAAATATATCTCGCTACTCATCAAGCTCCTACACCAGAAGCATCTTGAAGTATTGTACAAGCTCAAGCGACCATAGCCTGAACAATTCAGATCCTTATTATTTGGACATCCAAAGTACATAGTAGGCCCACGTACTGTCATCTATGTTGATCTTAAGTTTATTTTGCATGTCTTTGAATAACCTTCTAGGCTTCAGAAGCATATCTTGACATGTCTCTGTGCATAAATGTTCACTGTCAAGATTCTTCACACTTTCATAGAGAGTTTTGAAGCATCCTACTGCTATTGGCTGTGACTGCATGCGCCTTGCCGATGAGCCGAACAATAGTTCCCAAGGGCAATGTCAAGAAACTAAAGAGGGTATCAAAAAAATAAGCATCTGCCTCAGCAAAAATAACCTGGTTTTTCACTTTGTCAACCATTATCTTTAGCTGCACATGATGATCTTTTGTGTCAGCCATGGTAGAAGGTATTGATAATTAACTAAGAACAAGAGGTTAATTGGTTCAAAGTGAAGATAAGAATATTGGAGATGCATATATACATGGCTATTATGTAGGCCATGTAAACTGAACAATTTGAATGTCTCTTGGGAAGTGTATCTTCATTCATTTTCAAGAAAAACTTGTGACCTCTAGAGCATGGCTTTTCATTCCTCTTTTCATGACAACATATATAATAAATGGTGTATCTGTTCTCTTATGACTTCACAGCTGAAAACTGTTCACATTCCTATAAAATTTTAGTCATGGAAACCAAGACAATAAATGAATAAAAATGACAAACTGATCAGATGACAATGTTTACCTTATTTCATGCAAGAGAGATATATAGAGAGAGAGAGAGAGAGAGAGAGTAGAAATTCTGCATAAAGCTCTACTTCTTTATATATGCCACAAAAACAAAAATCTCCAACAAGACAATATATATGAGAATGGTTGCTTCAAGAATCAGCAGCATTTGATTCTTTCCGTTGAGATCGATATATATTACTACTATCGAGTATTGTTAGTCCAACCAGTTTAAGCGCTTTATATAATAATAATAATAATAATATAACGCCCAGACACAATTATTCCCCTGGTTATAATAGTAAAAATCAGTGAGATTATTATAGTATAAGATGTTTACCATTTTTGTGTGTAGGTTCGAAGTGAACAAAGTTTTACATATTTATTATCTAATAAATATTGGTATGATTGGTTGAGAACATACCACCAACTCACCTGTCACCACCCACTATATAGCATTTTTGAAACTATAATAATTAATGATTATAAAAAAGAGTAGACTATGCTGAATATTCCCCATGTTACTGCCATGTCTACGTATAAAAAAAATGCACATCATTTGGTGTATCCAAGTAATTCGAGGTTGGCATGTGAATTTACATATTTGTCCTCGCATGGAATTAGTCCTGCACATTCCAACAATTTGGTTGGTACTAAGAAAAAATAAATTTTATTTTATTTTATTTTTTATATGTAGCATAAATTATCAATATAAATTTATTTAATTGAATAATTTTAATAAAAACATTCACTGCCATTTCAGAGGTTTGACACTTTAAGAATTAGATATTTCCAACATACGGCGTCGTTTCATAATTTCTTCTATAAATCTATTTATTTGGCCGTTTCAAAACCTCATCCAATTTTCCGTTTTCTCGCATTTTCGGTCCATTTTCATTATTCTCCGTCTCCTTCCACACCACCACCAAGCTCTCGCTCTCTCTCGGCCCTAACACGACCTGCGATTCGGCGCACGAGCTTCTCGCAACGACGCTCAATCTCTTCTCGATCTATCCGCCTTAGGGTAAGTGTTTTTTCTTCGCATTTGTGCGTGCATAGATAGTTTGATGGATTTGTGTTTTTGGATCTGAAAAGAACTGGGGATGGATGGATCTGTCAGGTCTGAGAGATCTGAGAGGAGAAGAAGGAAGATATGGCGAATAGAGTGGATCACGAGTACGACTATTTGTTTAAGATCGTCCTTATCGGGGACTCTGGTGTCGGGAAGTCTAACATTCTTTCCAGGTTTACCAGAAATGAGTTCTGCTTGGAATCCAAATCCACTATTGGGGTCGAGTTCGCGACCAGGACTCTTCAGGTCGAATTTCTCATCGTTTTTTTCGCTTAATTGTGACGTTTATGGTCTCGATTTGATGATTTTTTTTGTATGCACTTTGATTGATTTGTGGATGGTGGAGATCTCATCTGGATGGGATGGGTAATTGCAACTTTTGTCATATAATTTTGTAGAATCTGAGGTTTTGTGCACCAACTGGACACTGGAGGCAATTTCTTTTTGTTGTAATTTTGGTTGATTGTTTTCAAATTCATGAAAAGATGAGGTTCATTTGATTTTGAATTGAAGGATAGTAGTGTAAACAACATGAATTGGTGTTGGATTCATTCATTACCGTCCTTTTGGCAGTTGACTTGCCATTTAATGTTCATCCCTTGTAGTTTATGGTTTCCGATTAATCACTAGTCAGCATTTGTAGTTGGAGTATGAACTTTTTCTGCATTAAGAATAGTGGATGGCATGGCCAGGGTAGCTTGATATTACAGCAGTACAGGATTTCATGTGAGAAGAGTTTCTGGCTGGCTCTTTGATTAAGTGCTTGTTTAGTAACTCTGCTTCAAAACTTACTTAAATGAGCTTGAAGGGGTTGTTTGAAAAAGCATTTTGACAAAAAAAAAAAAGTATGTTTGATAAATAAAAACTTAAAGGAGGTGCAAATTTATGAAATGACAAAAACAAACATTAGAATAAAAAAATAATATATTTTTTATATTTATTTTCATGTATGAAATGACAAAAATAGACATAGATGAAAGTCAAGTGACCTAAAATCAGGTTGACCAGTCATTCTTTAACATACCGGTTAACAACATTTCAAATAGTCTGGTCAACCTAATGTATCTCTCTCCTCTTCTTAGAACTCCTTTTGAGTAGTTGTAGGAGCTCTCAAGCTCATGCAGAAAACAAGCTACATTAAGGAGGAATGGAGTTTGTTTCAAAAAAAAAAAAGAAAAAAGAGGAAAGGAGTTATACTTAAAGTCACTAAATTATACAAAATGCACTCTCCTTTAAGTTTCACCTTTATCCTGGTTGGCACCTCCTTAAAGGATGTTGTAGAGTTACCAAACAAACTCTAAGAGGGCTTCTTGAAACACACCATGGGTAGGCTGCATTGGTGTTGTTCAAGACAGTTCCTACTATCACTTACATGAGAGAGGGTCCGTTATATGTTTAAAATCGACTCTAGATTTGTGTAATTTGAGTAGACATACTGAATGGTTTAGTGAAGTTCATTTTGGTTATGCAATATAATGTCAATATGTAGTGAATATTTGAAACGTTGTGGGTACAGGTTGAAGGAAAGACAGTTAAGGCACAGATATGGGATACTGCTGGACAGGAGCGGTATCGAGCTATCACCAGTGCTTACTACAGAGGAGCTGTTGGTGCACTCCTCGTCTACGATATAACTAAGAGGCAAACCTTTGAAAATGTCCAGAGGTGGCTTCGTGAGTTGAGAGACCATGCCGATTCCAACATTGTCATCATGATGGCAGGGAATAAGTCTGACCTGCACCATCTAAGATCTGTTTCCGAGGATGATGGTCATACCTTGGCTGAGAGGGAAGGTCTCTCATTTCTCGAGACATCAGCACTGGAAGCAATCAACATCGAAAAGGCTTTCCAAACCATTTTGACTGAGATATACCATATCATAAGCAAGAAGGCTTTGGCAGCCCAAGAAGCGGCCGCGGGATCTGCAGTTCCTGGTCAAGGGACCACTATCAATGTCAATGATGCATCAGGGGATTCGAAAAGAGGCTGCTGTTCCTCTTAAAAATGACGACTGAAATGGAAAGCTGCTACCGAGCAGAGCAAACCCCGTCTTTTTTTCTTTTTTTTCCTTACTGTTTATTTTTGGGTGAGTGAGACACATGTAGAATACCATTTTTACTTCTTTGAGTTGTCATAAGAAACCTAGTGAAACTAAAAGAAAACAGAAGTATTGTTAATTAGCACTTTAGAGTCTTTGTATGCTCCATCCTCTTACAATCTCAAGATGGAATTAATTGATGCTGGAGGTATATATATGGTGTGAACTTATATAATGGGGCATAGGAGGCACTGTAAGTTTATATGTTTGCTTCTTCATTTGTTTGTTTAGTTACTCTCTAACTTGTAATAAAGGTGCATTGCCATTATTTTTCAATCCTTCCAAGCTTGTGTTTCAAGTCTCCTTTTTTAGCTTTTATAAGATGAATGAGCTTAGTGAGACACCCCGGATGGAATCCTTAAGATTTTCGGTAATGCGATCGGTACTTAGACAAATTTAGGAGTCTAAGTAAGCCTTAAGTAAGCCTTCGGGGCTGTTTATAATAGCAGGGCAGCAAGAAATCAAGCAAAGAAAGGATGTACTTGTTTGGAAAAAACTCTGTCTATTAAGAGAAAAACCAATTACAAGCTAGCTGATTACAAATGAAGTTAACTACTTCTATTTATAAAAGGTTTGGACTAACTCTCCTTGAATGAGAGTGTGGTGACTTCATATTGGATCCAATATTGATCTTAGGAGATGTAGGCAGCTCCTCCTTATGCATGGATGAAGGTGGACAGCTCCTACTTGTCATATGTGCAAGGATGGACAACTCCTTCACTTTTGAGGAATGGTTTGCATGATAGGCACCTCATATTTGGAGAGGTGTGTGCTTCACCAACAAGGCTGTCTTCCTTAGCCTGAAAGGCTGCTCTTTCTCATGAGCAACTCGCCACCTCGTGCTTGCGGTTTGAGATCCAAACAGCAAGACGTTCTTGGATTGCAAGCTATCCCGTCCAGCTCGCTTGGCAAAAATTGGGCGTTTTGAGGGACAATTGGGCACGACTTCTCTCGGGTCGTGACAAACTCCCCCACCCGATTTACGTGAC
>JAYMTA010003777.1:0-13651 GCA_036897625.1 Pelargonium cotyledonis | reverse complement strand
CGCTTTGTCTCGAGTCTAGCAATCCGCACTCAATATGGACTTTTCATAGGACAAATCCGAAACACTATGCTAGAACTGGCAGTTTGGACTCGGAAACTCAACGAACATTTTTGTAGATTTAGTTTACATATAATAGACATGATCAAGAGGACTCGAACCTAGAAAAACTCGATCTTGAACTCAAATTGCTAACTGTACAATCCATAGAGTATGCAGACCGAGATAGGATTATGTATTTTTCAACTCGAATGACCTGAACTTGGTAGCATTTACTAATAGTGATTGATGATACTAGGATTTTTCCACACAGGATTATGAATGATCAAGGTATAAACCTAAACAAAACATGTTGAGTACAAATTCCAACGAATGTTCATTATAAGTCAAAGGCTTCGCTACACTCTATTCGCAATTTTGTACAACAACATGCAATGATATACAACCTAAGATTTTCTCGAGTGTGATAACGCAAACAAATAATTACATTAAGTTACAATTATAACCTTCTCGAAGACCTTACCTTAAGTACAACGAGACGAGGAACTGAGAGACGAGTATAAATTCACTCACCAGAGCTGCCGGAGAGTGTAGGCCGAAAAATGGGACGATGTCTACCTGTAACCAGTTCTCCACCGCTGATCCCACAACTGCACCGGCCACAAGTCCTCCTATGGTTATTACAATGGCCTTTCCTGCAAAAGATGAACCGAAAAAGAAATCTTAATCTATCCAAGTAACAATAAGAATCAACAGAATTTGAAAGGTCTTGGTGTCCGCACAGTAGCGTTTGTATTCGAATCTTTGGATCAGAAATGGGAAGCCATTCTCGTAAACAAAATGTCATAATCCAAACGCCAAAACTTATCAAAACAACAAGATTCATAACATTTGAACTAAAGTCGGCAATTCGTGTATCTCTCAAAACGTGACACAACACAAAATAAGGGTGTTTGGCACTCATGACGTGTTTATGTTGAAGTATCCGACAAGTTTAAGAATCATGTCGTGTTCGTGTTAAGCCTCAAAAACACGCATGTGAAATTAATTGTTCGTGCTATGACACGCCAACACACACTAAGGGGTTAAGATAGTAAATTAACCACACAAAAACTACCTAGTATAATTGTTGATATGATTTTTGTATGTTAAATAGGTTAGATATGTAATATTCAGTTGTGTTGGGCCCTGTAGTGCCAAACATGTTAAGTTGAGTCTTGCTAATAGTGTTGTATTTGTGTCGACTGTCGACCCATATAACACAATCAAAACACAATACACACATACCTGCGAGCTCTAATATACCAACGATGAATTTGACTACCAAAGTAAACACAGCCAAAAACTTTGACCTCGTAGCTATGGATACAAATATTAGAAGCATACCGGCCAAAAACAACTAAAAGTGATCTAAATCACTTGCAAGTTGCAGCATAGTACTATCAGTTTTAGCATAAGTTACAGATTTTCAGGATATCAAATCATCAATGTTTTCTATTCTAGAGGTTGAGCAACATTTAACATTGAACAACGTCAGAGAAACAAAAATGCAAAATAAGCCGATCGGGAATAAATGAGTGCATAATTTTGCTCAACAAAACAAAAGGAAATTAGCATCACCTCCACCCTACCCAATGAGTTCAATCTCCATTTCAAAATAAGTGTCATTTTAGAGCTTTCAAGCAAATTAAGAAGACATGTAAAATGACCGAATTAACATTATTTAATTGTGTGCGTGCTCATTAATTAATAGTACTCATAAATGCTATATTTGGGATTGATAGAAGGGTATTGTAGGAAAGTTATATGTTTTTGTTGTTATTGTTGTTGTTGAAATTGTAAAATGACACTTGTTTTAAAACGAATGTAGTATAAATATTATCTTAAAAAAAATGATTAACCTAATCAAATATACGGAACAAACCTAAATAATGCAATTGTGCGACTTCAGTAGCAAAATCTTGTAGATCAAACTATATGATATGCTCCGTCATATTAGAAATGCAAGAAATTGCATAATTCATAAGTATACCAAAATCACAGCAAAAAGGTTCTCACCTAATTTAATGTTCTTTTTTGTCATGAAGTACAAGGAAGCTCCGAAGCTAGCGGCTAAGATCACCCCAGGAACATCAGCTCCACCATAAGGAATCCCGGAAGACGTGGAGGTTCCATTGACGTAAGTCAAGGCAATCATAGCTCCATACACTCCGGCTTGTATGCCCAAATCACTAGTTAATGGTGTTTCGACTGAAATGGGAGGACTTTTAATATTAGCCTGCAGCCATTGGGGCATTAATCCCATCCCGAGCGTATTTACGGGTTTAACATCAGCATAACGAATGTTACTATCCACAACTTTTCCTGCTCGTCGCTGAGTCAAGCTCCGCATGAGCAACATGTCGTATGCAGCCTCAACCTAAAATACAATTATAGAACAATGACTGATATGATAAGTTCTTATGCTAATTAATAAAATAGTGTTGAGAGTATAAGATTAAAGTTGAGCCTTCAACTATCAAATTAAGTTTTTAGTTAAACAGGTTATGTACATAGTATCATAGCCTGATTGATCATGAGGTTTCGAGTTCGAGTCCTAATCACTATTTGTGGATAAAAAAGAATCTCTGTATCAAAGTCATGCAAGCAATCTTCCAAGTAAAGGTTTACATGAATCCCATTAAAAACCGAAATAGATGGCTGCAATCAAATTGTTATTGGGATAGCATAGCATAATGTGTTTATGTATAAGAACAGAGGATAAAAATTTATTCACTTTCAATTTTGATGTTATTCTCGCAACATCATTGGTCAGATTTGAGATACTTACAGCATAAAGAATGCACCGTCAGCTGCAAGAATACGAAAATTTGTTTTATGAGCTGGTAATTAAATACTCTCTCCGTCTCAAAATGAGTGTCTATGTTTCTATTTTCGAGAAAAATTAAGAAGATGTTAGCTAGTGTTGCACATTTTCTCTAATAATCCAGTGGTACCATTGGTAATTCATACATAACTAAATTTCTAAAAAAGGAAGGAGGATACTCATCTTAGAACAAAAATGCTAGAGAAATAAGATACTTGACAGAGGGAATTCCATTTTATATAGTCTCAAATTGATAGCGGAATTCATGATACCCAATTTTGACATCAAAGAAGACCTATCAAAAGGCCTTGGGGAAATACTAAAAACTAGGGGGAACCATCTAGATCTCTTCCTAATCGCTACAGAGACAACCTTAAACTCAAATGTTCTTCCTAGAACCATGTAAAGTTGGATTTGGACACTTAAGTTTATGTGGACTTTTAACATTGGTTGAAACTTTACTCGCAATCGCAGCATGACTAACACTACTAGACCAAACCAAATAATTACAATCCTCAAACAGAAACAGATTCCGTGTCTGCCTTTCAAAATTAGTCGACCTAAAGTAAAGAGGTCTCAATTTCTTTAATCTTTCATGACTCTTCTGAAATTTTCTTCATAAACTGATCTCACAATCAATGCAAAGAGGTGTAAACTTCTTAACTGATCTCATGATTTGTGCTTCCACTCAATTTCTATCAAAGCACAATATGTGGAAATTAGGCTCTATGGCAATGCATGCGACCAAAACACTAATGAAGACGTAGCGAACCAATGAGTATGAGTAAAATATACATGGAGCAAACTTAATCCACAGTTTTTGTGTTCTTTTTCTACTACTTCATCTTCTTAATGATAAGGCATTTATCAATCAATACTTCTAAAAATTTCTTGATTTTAGACCACAAACAAAACTTTGCAACCACCAAATGAACTAAACGAACTGAAATTAACACTCCAAAATCTAGTCGAACCAATAACTAAGCAATTAACCACACCTAACTTGCCCCGAAACTAAATCAAAATTCAAGCTTACCAATTCACAGAACCTCAATTTTACCTCAAACACAACACAAAACAATAAAAAAATTATATGTATACAACAACAACAACAAAAAAAATCTAACTTTACTGTTCAGTTTTCACACAGCAACAGTTTCACAATTCGCAGAAAATCTAATCAGACCCATTAGAAAACTCGCAAAACCCACCAATACCCACAATCCAAAACCGCAGATTTCTCTAAAAATCAAACCAAAAACGAAAATTTACCTGCGCAACAGCGTCCTGGTCGTCCTTGATGTTGGCGACGATCGAATTCTTAGCTCGAAGCACTTCATCGAAGGAGGCGTCATCGGAGACGCCGAGCAGCTTGAGAGCGTTCTCTACGGACATCTCGAACGGCGCGGAATCGTCGGCGCGTGAGCCGGCCCTGGCGGTGGCGGCTAATGTGCGCCTGGAGGGTGCCACCAGGCTTCTCCACGGCTCGTGCTTGATGAGCTTCGCGGTGTGCGGAGAGGTGAGGAGGTGAGCCGGCGGTCGAGAGAATGGTGAACCGGCGGCGAGGCGGTTGGGCCGGACGGTGAGAGCTGCGGCCATACTTTGGAGCTACAAATGTGAGGCTAAGAGAGAGAGAGAGAGAGTTAATTTCAGTGTGTTTGTGTCTGAATGTTGGGAGTGTTTGTGGTGTTACTGTGGAGTTGGTCTGACCGATTCTTTACTATTTTCAGTATTTTAGTTTTGTAAGCTACCAATCTTCGAAGATTTCTTTTTTCCTATAATCATGATTACAAAATGTCGCGTTTCGACCTAATTTCATATATTTTTACTTAAAATGGTAAGTGAATTTTTATATTTCGACTCAATTTTATCTTGAACTTTCAAGTATTAAACTAAAATGGTTCTTACCCTCAGAGTGTAATTCAAAAAATCACTTTGGTGTGGTAAAGTGTCAAAAAACTTAAAAAATATATTCTCTTTCCTGAACATTATTTCCTTGTTCTAGTTTATATATATATATGTGTTTTAAAAAAATTTCTTAGACTGTTGCAAAATAGAATTCCGGCACATTTATGTATAAAAAAACACAATTATTATTATTTAAGCATTTGATATTTCTTTTTTTTTTTATAAACAACGACCTAAAAAGTTATATATACAAATACTCAATAGTGTTTTGGAAAGAGAACATGTCTCTCAACTCTAGCCTAGAGTTTTTGTCACCTTACCGCACTAAAATGGTCTCTTACACCACCACCACCACTAAAGATGTGTTGATTGAGAATTGATTTTGAGACCTCTTCCCACTCACATAGCTAGATTAACCAACTGTGTCACCCTTAGTGGTTATTTGATATTTACTTACCTGACAAACTTTTTATATTTAACAAAAAAAAAAAAAAAGTTTGAAATAGTGATGTTGAAAAATGGTGGCATGTATGGACAAAACAAAACCATTGTAGTTATGCCAAAGACTATTAACTCCTCAAGTTTTGCCTACTTGTGGTTGTTCCTTACGCCACGCCAACTTCAATACTTCCAAATTTATTTTGCCAATTGTTTCTTTTGTAGATTGATTGAAGGACACTTGTGACCTATGTTAGAGATGACAATTTTGGATGTCGATCAAATTTTCAGATTTAGATTGTGTTGAATAAATCTGTATGTTTATTGAAATCAACTGCTCTATGAATTCATTTGGAAAGTCTTTCAAATTTAAATTTGAACCTAAATTGACTATTACATTGGATTGTAGGACCGGTATTTTGAGTCAAAACTTGCGGGCATCCAAAACCCGACCCACAAATTTGTAGCTTAGGTAACATAGAAATGATCATACCAGTTTTCAAGTTGGGTTCGTGTTTGACTTTCCTTGAAAAATTACGGGTCGGGTCGGGTAACCCACATGAACTATAACCCAAACCCACCGAAATCCGAATACTAAATTTAAAAATCTGAAAGAAAAAAAAACACTCACAAATAGATTGGTTGTCTCTCAAGCTCTATAGAAACAGTTTCATAATTTAGTGTGTGGTCACAAAAAGGACAAAGTGTGAGGATGTTAATAAATCTCTTGGATAATAGTGCTGGTGCTTGGTTTGGATTTGCCTTGTACCCAACAAAATCAAAATTTATAGCCCAATTTGTTGACACATTATGTGTGGATCAACCTGAGCCACTAACACAAATTTGTACTAATGAGAGAAAAAGATTCTCTGTTCTTGCTAGTTTTTAGCTGGGAATTGAGGACTTGAATAGCTATTGGTGGGACCAAAAACAATACAAAAATGCTAGCTTCTTGGAGGGTCACTCCAAGTCCTAGCTCTTGCTCCTTCTTCTCTAGCAGAAGCAGAAATGGGTTTTGTTGCAGAGCTGTTTCTCCACCAAACAATGGCAATGGGAAGCAAAATTTAAAGAAGAAAGTGGCCATTGTTGGTTCTGGCTGGGCTGGCCTTGGTGCTGCTCATCACCTATGCAACCAGGTCTCTCTCTCTCTCTATTCAATTTTGTAGGGTTTGTTTTTTGGGGTCATTTTTGAACTGAAATTTGAATTGGGCAAATGTGTTTAGGGTTTTGATGTTACAGTTTTTGAAGATGGTGAAGGTTTTGGTAGTTCTGATGATGTGGGCATCCATGGTAATGATATAGTCACATATATATGTTCATATTGAATATTGGCTATGTTTTGTGTTTTATTTAGGGAGATTGCAAAGTGGGGTTTGCTTATTTTTGGGGGATTTTAAGGATATGTTTTCTGGGTTTTGCTGATTTTTAGGGATCATATGAACTTGCACTACAATAAGATTTGGCAATTTAGGTTTTCGGTCGGGTTTGGGTTGAAAGGACCTAACCAAGCCCGACACAAGATGCGGGGCTCATGGGGATTGCAAATCGGGTGTGGGGTTTACATAGAAAACATGTGGATTTGTCCAACCCGACCCAAGCTTAATCGGATATAATCCCAAACTCCCCCAAAAAGTGTGGCTTGGATTTGGATTACCCACGGATTCGGGTCCAAATTTCTAGCTCTAACTTACATTACCATCTTATATGGTTGACGAGCTCTTACATCTCTTTAACCGTTAAATAATGGGTTACACACAATGTTATGTGCTGGCCCGAGTCCATGTTATCCAGCCTGCACGTGAGGAGAGTGTTAAGGAATCCCACTTAAAAAAAATATGAAGTCAGTCGATCACAACTTGAAATACTAATTGGACCCTCCACTTGTCAGTTTAAACTTTTTGGTTGAATTAAAGTTTAAAGTTTAATATTAACCTTGATTCCTCTTAGGGCGATTATGGCAATAGGCACGAGTTTTGGGAGGGTCATCTCCGTATTTTTTTTGCTATTCCGATTCTCCATTCTCATTCCTGAACAAAATTTCTAATCGAAACAGTATCTTATTGAGCTAGGAATGTGAGAATGTGTGAAGTTTTGGTGAAAACTATGGGCCTTGACTTGATTTTCTTTTCTGATACTCCCAACCTCAGTGCTTTTATATCTGGTAGTAGCTTCTGTCGCATAACGTGCATGACTGTAATAGTTTAAAGCCTAATATCACTTGTCTCTACCTTACTTTGTAGGCTTTTGGTATCCATATCGGAATATATTTAACCTAGTTATCGAACTGGGTATCGAGCCTTTCACAAAATGGACAAGATCTGCACAGTATTCTCGGGAGGGATTGGAGGTAATAACTACATCGCTTTACTTAGTTGCAGCAAGATAAGCGGAGAGCTTTTTTATTCCCTCTTCTTGGTTGAGACAGATTTCTATTTTGGTCTCATCGCTGAGACAACTCAATGCAGTTTTGGTAGTGTGACACTTGCTGTATTGTTTCCGTGTTATCACGGGTTATGAAACTTTTGTTGAGCTCATGTTGAAAGTGTTTCAAAATGTCTTAACAGAGCCAGGATCATTCTGCAGGTTGAATTTCCAATATTTCAAGATCTACCACAACTGCCGACTCCTTTGGGCACTTTATTTTACACTCAAGTAGGTCTTGATTCATTTTTTGATCGAAAGCTTACGTAGACTTTTACGAACTACATGAAAATATATATAGTACATGAACTAATCTTAGTTGCATTTTATGCAGTTCACTCGGCTTCCATTGGTGGATAGATTGTTGGCACTTCCTCTAATGGCTGCAGGTTTGTAGAGTCTGATTAGAAATCAGTAAAAACATTTCTTAATCTAAAACCCACATGATTGTTAAGTTCAGATTCTGAAATCAACGAGAAACTAGTGTGATCATGGATGTAGACAATTGCCAAATCTCGTAAATCCTTGTGTTGATTTCTTTGTATCCAGATTTGCTAGATTTGTTCTCTATGTATATGTATATACTGTATTGTTAGTGTTGTTAGAAACATCGTTTACCCGACTATCTCGTTCTTGCAATCAACTCATTTGTACCTTACATTTGCAGTTATCGACTTTGACAACACAGACACTTCCTGGAAAAAGTACGATTCAAGTAAGGAACCCAAACCGAATAAATAATGTTAGCGAATAATCTCGAATATGGATTGTTCAAGTGTCTCATTTAGCGGTTTAACTTGTAGTTACTGCTAGGGAGCTTTTGAAACAGTTTGGGTGCTCAGAGAGGCTCTTTCGGGATATTTTTGGTCCATTGCTTCAAGTCGGGTTGTATGCTCCAGCCGAGTTATGCAGTGCTGCTGCAACCCTGGGAGTGCTCTACTATATCGTCCTCGCCCACCAGGTTCGCTAGGCTGTTTCACTTTCTATTTACACAACACTTACGTGCCAATAGTGACGAGGGTTAAATCTTCGTTCAAAAGTACAAAATTTGGTTCATAGACTTATTATTTTATTTAATGTTTACACCTCCGGACTGGTAACACATTTCTTTATACCAACTTCTCTTCTATGGCTGGAATAGAAAGATTTTGATATGGTATGGTGTCGCGGGACAGTTAGAGAGAAGATTTTCGAGCCATGGAAGGAATCTTTGAGGTCTAAAGGTTGTGATTTTTTGGAAGGTAAAAGAGTTACAGATTTCATCTTCAATGGCGAATCAGGTACTATTACTGAAGTTGTTTGCGCTGGAGAGACATATAATGCTGATGCTGTGATCTTAGCTACTAGAATCTCCACACTTCAGGATATCATCAGGAACAGGTATGTTGTTTCAACATGTTGAGACTCGCGTACTCACTGGAGCTGGTAATTCGCGTTGTAACACGGGAATTGAATTTTGTTATTGTGTCATGTTAGTGTTGGGTCTCCAACACACGCATGACACACTCAATATGAACACTTAACGTGCCAAACATGCTGGATAGTAGTGCCATGTCATACGAATAGGTTTTATCGTGCAAAATGTGTTGGGTCGTGTTCGTGTCAACACGACCCATTTAGTTACTATTGTGTATTTGTGTTAAACATGTTGCGTTCATGTTTTGTGTTCATAAACGTGTCACGTTCGTGTTCAACTTTACATAACTGACGCTTTAGTCTTGTGTAGTGCCACACTAATTACAAGGGAGGAGTTTCTGAAAGTTCTCAACTTGGCTAGTATTGATGTTCTCTCTGTAAAGCTGCAGTTGGATAGGAAGGTATGTGCGGGAAATGTCATTTGCTTCATAATTTTTAGGCTTAAATATTCTCTACTCTCTGAATTGTTCGGAAGTATAAGTTTCAGTTCCGAACTTATTTTTTAATGTTTACACTCTAGAACCGGTAAAAAGTGTGGTTTCATGATCAGGTTGCAATCCCACACGCTGGCAATGCTTGCTCGGGATTTGATGATGCATTTGGATGGACTTTCTTCGACTTGAATGCAATTCATGACAAGCATAAGGATGATCCCGTGACAGTCTTGCAAGCTGATTTTGTGAGTATCGTGTTCTTTACCTATATCTAGAAGTGGAAATTGTAGGAATAGTTCACTTAACTATTTTTAATTGAATTCTTAGGAAAATAGGAGAGGTTGAGTGTTTTCAAATTATAATTTTTGCATCTGTTTATTTTTTCAAAGAAGACGTAATGCTTTATCACTAATGTTTTGTTCTTGCTTTCTCCGAAATGTGCAGTATAATGCAAGTGAGTTGTTGCCACGGAAAGATGAAGATGTGGCTGCGAAAGCGATGTTTTACCTTTCAAAGTGCATCAAAGACTTGGAAGATGCTATGGTGGTTGAATATATAATCGAGAGGTTTCCGAAATCCATGACACACTTCTTTCCAGGTACTCTTCTAAATGCATGCTACACAAATACTAAAACTCACCCGTCAGAACGAACTTTTGATTGTGTGACGAACTAGTCTTTAACGGTTAGTTTTGTTCTTTTGTATATGCGAATGTGTATTTTCAATTTTTTTTTATGAAAGTCACTCGCTTTCTGTGAATTATTTGTGAAATTTGTATGCTATCTTCTCGTAAAGGTTTGTACAAGTACATGATGCGAGGGTCTACCTCTTTCCCGAACATGTTCATGGCCGGAGACTGGATTGTAACCCGACATGGCTCGTGGTCACAGGTACAACATTTGAACTAATGCATAACGAGTTTGGTTTTCTTAAGTAAGGTCTCGAGTTTGAGCTTATTACTGCTTATAAGATTTAAGCATTTGAACTATTCTTCGATGAAATGAACAGAAATTAATGACATTGTTTTCTTTTCTACATGTACTTCCTTAATAGGAGAAGTCTTTTGTCACTGGACTCGAAGCTGCGAATCGGGTTGTTGACTATCTCGAAGAAGGAAGCTTCGCGAGAATAGTTCCCGTGGAACAAGACGAGCCCCACGTAGAAGCGCTTCGCAGCCTCAACAGAAGCTTAGGCGAGTTGCGAGCTCAAATCCCATTATCGGGTTACTTTCTTTAGTAGAACTCGTCACGAGAATGAGGAGTTTATACACGGATCATATTAGTTCTATTCTTAGATCTATAGCTATTACTCGGAGTTCGAAAGAGATAGCCTTATCCATTGCCCTAAAACACTATGGTTTCGATAAAGATGAATAAATTGTTGGCGCTACAACAAAATGTTAAATTGAACTAAACGGCTTAAGTGCTTTGGATTATGTTTGAAGTCCATTACGTTTGACCTGAACTTCGAACCATATTCTCCTTTTTAAAGGGCTAAATCTTTATTTATTAGGTCATTCAGTAATTTTAGCGACAACAACAAAGTTAGTGTGGCTATAACATCACCAAGTGACACTGACGTCACCCACCAATGCGAATAATAACACCAATGCAAATAACAATGATACCAATACAACTACTACTACTACTGCTGCTACTATTGTTGTCGTTGTTGTCGTTGCCTCTTCTATAAAGTGTGCCAGCAACGAGGGACCGGAAACGGTCCGTTGCTCGGACAACCGACAACTCCTTAACTGGTTGACCGACTGGACTCATCCCAAGAAAGCTTATTGAGCTACCACTGTACGCACCATTGTCAATAGCGATAGTCATGTGAGTCAAAACGACGTCGTTTTGAGTTGCTAACAAGAACATGCCCTGGGCCCGACCCACTTGCTTTGAGTTTGAGTCAAGTCCTTCAGTGATAGGGCCGTCAAATTTCCCTATAGTCCTCAAGAGAGTGGACGACGGCTTGTCAGTGGTATCAGCTTGAGCCTCATTTGCAGCAATGCTCCGGTTGAGATCGCCGTGAAGGTAGAATTGGTAGTTGGTGATAGTTTTATTTTCTTCGACAATAGTGAAATTGAATTGAAGGTTGGTGATAGTTTTACTTTCGGGCCCGAGATTCAGCATTCGGGCCCGTGTTTGATCTACTTGACAAACCGTTACAAAGATAGTGAGCAGGACCACGAGAAGAGTAGGGGGGCAAAGATTGTTTGAAGCCATTGAGAAGTAAATTTTGAAGCTTAGATGTTAAAGATTGTGTAAAAAAGAAGAACAAAAGAGAGTATTTATAGGAGAATTTTGCATACCCAATCATTGAAATGCAACTATAGTTGAAAAAGATTGTGAAAGCTAACTTTTTGTAGGAACTTGAGAAACGTGCCCTAAATGATAATCTAATATCTATTTTTTGATTGAGAAAAATTTGAATGTGTATTAATGTACTAATGTACAACAATGATTGCAACCAAAATGTGTTAAAATTATAAACTTTTTCTTAAAAAATAATAAAATAAATAAACTTTGTAAATGAATCGTACGTCTCTTTTATCATCTATGAACATATCTCTTTTATCATCTATGAACATGTTATTAACAGATAAAATATAAATCGTATTTGATATATGTATTTATATGTGTAAAAATTATTTAGAGCAATGCTATATGTACAAAATCTTGTACAAAATCGTTATAATTAACCTTGAACTACAAAAATACGACAAAAATATTTGTCACGTAGATTGCCACATACGTCATTTCGTATAAAATAATTTGTACAAGATTGGAGACATTTAACAATAATTTTCAATTATTTAACATTGATCTCAAAGAGGTTATGCAATCTATATACAGCTATACACTATAATTGAGAAAGTTATAAGAAAAATTTGAGGTCCCCATTGGCACATTAAGGAAATGCAAATAGTCGATACAAAAAGAACACAAGTCATTATTTGATTGAAATTCAAGTCCCTTTCCAACAAGAGCATGAAGGATATGATGCCAAATCCCTAGCTATTACGTTTGTACACCTAAACTCTACCCCAAATAAACAATAAAAAAACGATTGTTTAATACAAAGTATTTTGATAGACCGATGAGTTAAGAAGATGATCGTAATACTCTTTTTTAGTAATAAGATCAAATGGTGAATCGATGTGTCATCTTAACTACATAAAAGAAGCTCCAACGTCCATTTTATTATTTTACAGGCTAAAACTTTATTTATTAGTATTACAATGTCGAGAAATGTGTTTTAATCTGAGCAAACCCTCTCACCATCCTCACGGTGCACCTCTGTCACTGCTGAGTATCTCAAAAACATGCTAAATGAGGTATCGTTAAATTTTCCAGCTGTGACTATATGGTTTAATGCATATTTGAGCTAAAAATGACCATAAACTCGTCATGCTATATAATAAAATATAAGCACACTTTCATAGAATTAGGGACAAATCCACTCTTTGACTCTTAGGGACAATTGCCCCCAACGAATTTTTTTCTCTCAATTTTTTCTTCTATTTTTCTAGCCTTTCTATATATGTCCCCACTATATTTTAATGCTTGCCCCCGCTAAGCTTTAAAATATATATAATTTGCCCCATTAGTTTAGAACTTTTTTACCACTTCCCATAAATTTGTATGATATTGGGCTTAAAATTAAAGGAGAAATTACATATAACTAGCTTGAACTAATCACTTTTTACACTTTATTAATCTGAAGTATTTTTCGTAATTTTGGGCTATCTTGAACTTTACAATCGTTGTTTCATCAGTTAACTTGAAATGAAAATTTGAGGATCAGGTCGGTTCGAGCAAACCCACGTAAAAGTTGCACACCGTGCACGTAGAGTCGAATATGACCTGGCACGCAGCCTAAAACCCACAACCCTAAACAAATTCAAAGTTCTGAACTGTTTTTCAAATAGGAATTGAGTTAAAGACTTTTCAACCCGACCAGAAATCCAAACCGTCAGCTCTAACCTCTCACACTTTCATAAAATCATCCAAAATTTTCATATCTAAAAAACAATGATCTTTTATTACAAATTGTGAAACCCTAACCCTATAACTCCCATTTCTAGTAATGAAACAAAGTAACCTTGTATTGAAGAATAGCATCCCCATTAGTCATGTTCAAGAAATGTGTCCTAATCTTAGCAAACCCT
>JAYMTA010003776.1:0-13651 GCA_036897625.1 Pelargonium cotyledonis | reverse complement strand
AGACAATCGGAGCAGCGGCGGCATCAGTGTGAAGACGGCGGATCACGGAGGACCTGGTGCTTGGCTCGTCAGCGGAGGCTGGTACTAAGAAGGAGAAGGTTGTTGTAGGCAGGGTTGTGTTTTGGAGCAGTTCTGGATATGGAGAGCAAACTGGAGAGGAGGACGAATCTACCGGCGATTTTCGGGGAAGGGGAAACGGATGGCAAGCGTCGTCGAATGTTAGAGAAAGAGGGAAGGCAGGAGCAGGACACCGAACAAGCGGACCTCCAGGACCGGGTCCGTCCCGGCGAGTGATTCGGGATTGGTGGGTGGGGTGGAGGTGCTCCACGCCAGCAGGGTTCGGGGGTTCGTTTTTTGGACTCTCAGGTGTTTGGGTTGTTTCATATATTGGCAAGCTTGGGTATCGTGTTAGGACTGGAATGTATGCTCGATATAGGTTTTCTTTTGATGTTTTCAATGCATGTGTTGGGGCTTGTGATCGGCGATGTAGGGGTTCGGCGCTTGTCGAGTTTCTAGGTCTACGTCTTGTTTTCGAGTTGAATATGCTAAGGTTTCTAATGTATTTACTTTTTGAGTATTAATAAAAGTTCGTTTTTATCTAAAAAAAAATGAATTGAAGAGAAAAAGTTAAAACTATAAGTAATTATTTCACAGTATTTATAAAAATAGTCCATGTACTATTATTTTTAGGCATAAAATTAAACCACTAAATTTAGTAATAAACTTTTATATTGTGATCCCACCAACTAAAAGTCTTGGATCCGCCACTGGCTATGGGAACTGTGGCTGCATAGTCATTTGATAATCTATGTCAACAAAAGTAGTTCATCACTAACATGTTTTTGTTTTGTTTGTTACTTATTGTACGTAGTCGAATTCGTACTTCCAACTGTTACAAATTTTGATGTAATTCAGTGTAAAATTGATGGCCTCACAGTGCCACCTATAGTTTATTCTATCAAATATTTGATCCATAAAATCAAGCTCCCAATCCTTCCAAGATGCCCCGTTGTTTACGGAACTCGGCCCAAGACCTATCTAGATCATACTTGTCTATATTCGATATATTTGAAAGCTTCATAGTTATATTCGACTTCTTAAATATTGTTCACCAATCTCAACCGAGTAATGAACTTCTCCTATAAATACCCTACAGGAGCTGGCCATGGGACGGGACTGGTGGTTGCGGAGTCACTTGATAATCTATGTCAACAAAATTAGTAAATTACTAGCCATTTTTTGTTTTGTTTCTTTACTTAGTTCAAATTGTACTTCCAACAATTAGAAACTTTGATGTAATTCAATGTAAAATTGATGGCCTCATGGTGCGACCTACAATTTATTCTATCTAATATTTAGTCCATACAATCAAGTTCACGATCCTTCTAAGATGCCCCGTTGTTCAGGGAACTCGTTCCAAGACCTATGTAGATCATACTTGTCTATATTCGATGCATTTGAAAACTTTACAATTATATTCGACTTCTTAAATATTATCCATTAATCGCAATCAATGAGCTTCTCCTATAAATACACATTTACACACCCACTCATGAATTACATTCTACTAAATCAAACACACTAAGTACTCTCAAACTAGAGTAATTGAGTACGAATTTGATTGAAACAAAAATTTTGAGTACAAACTAGGGAAATCATATATAGTTCTAGGTCTACAAATCCATTAGACGAGATTATCGCACCCACTCGTGAATTACATTCTAATAACTCATATTTACTTACTCTCAAACCAAAGGCAATTTTCAGTGCGACACACTGGTTTTCATAGTACAAAAACACCCTCATATCGCAATGGTAAATATTGTTGCTATAAATGATAAAACTGTTGCTATACTCAATGGCAACGGTCAACATAATCGTTGATAATACTGTTGTTGCTATTTCCTAATCGTTGCCATTGAGTATATAAGGCAACAATTTTGCACCGTTTCCATTTTCTAAATGGATACAATTAAAAACTGTTGCCAAAATGAAAATGATATTAAGTTTTTTGCCACTGCTATTGACATTATGACAACATTTGTGACTAGTTGCCATTCACTAATTTAAACGGTCAAAATCTTGTTGAAATATATCAAATACACTAAGATATGTAAGATCAAGTAGTTAAAACACTTTGAGTTTTCTCTGATGTCTCGAGTTTGAGCCTTCTTATAGACGGTATGAGATGTGATTTAAGATGGCTCTTCATTTGGAGAATAATATGATACGCAGATCTTGATAAGAGTATTGGGTCATCATCTCTTTAAAATCATTTGAGCTGCAACAGTACTTCAGACATAATTCGCCAACCGATCATTATGAAAAAATAACTTCAAAAATGAGAAGGACGGAAGACAAAACATCTAACAATTAAACTAAACATTTTATGTCCTAGTTATATAAATATATTTAAACAAAGTTCCATTTCATTACACGGTGCATAAACTGATAGACAAAAGCTATGTGTGGGTTCTTTTATTATACAAAGTACAACATTAAAAGTACAATGATGATGCCAATGACTTACAAATTCCAAACTAAAACAAGACAATAACATTCTTTTGTCCAAATAATTAACGATACGTACACGACCCCATATTTTCTAAGATGCTCTCTGTTTCAAGATCTTAAGCCCCATGTACCGCCCTAGCATCATAACGGTAGCTTGAGGGTTGGTCCCGGGCGACATTGTGAACGTAGATCCATCTATGACACGAAGACCCTCAATACTTTCCACTCGTAAGTTACTAGCAACAACCTTTCCCGCGACACATCCTCCATGGTAATGCCAAATCGTGGTTACTGTGTCCCGACAAAATGCTTCCATAGACGCATTATCAGATTGGTTAGACGGTAATGTTGGCCCGAGGAACTTGAAATCTCTCCCACCGGTTGAGTTTGCAAACTTAAACCTATCCAGTGACGGTGAATTCAACATTTGACCAATTTTTTGCATAGCAACCACGCAACGAGCAAGATCTAGGGGGTGCGAAAAGTAGTTGTAACGAACTTTGGGAGTGATTTTAACTTCAGTTGATGATGCAAGCTCGAATGAGCCGACGGACAAAGGACCGTCAATTTTGGCAGCTATTAGGGCAATGTCGAGATTGATAGGAGAAGAGTGAGCATAAAGAAGACCATAGGGTGGTGGGAAAGAGAAAGGATTGGGGATGGAAATGGTCTCAATGTATTGATGTTCCATAATCCCCACAATCTGTAAATAGGACGCATCGAGGCCAAACGGGGGCGTGAAACTGATCCCGTTGCGAGGATTGTCGTACACAAATTTTCCGACGTGAGGATGATGACGGACAAGAGGGATTTTTTTGGATGAAAGATAAGATTTGGGGCCAATACCACTGAGCAGCAAAAGCTGGGGGCTGCCTAGTGCTCCTGCACTTAAAATGACCTCTCCTTTGTCCCGTATGGTGACCTCATGTGACCTTCCATTCGAGTCAGTGTACTTAACTCCAATGGCAGATAAACCTAATCAGGAATAGATCCAACACAAAACTAGTCAAAGATTAATTACACAAAATTATATTATTAATTTGGACCCAATGTTAATTATAGTTGATAAATATGTGGAGTACTGAAGTTTCATCTGTCCCATTTAATTATATGTGAAAAAAGCTTGCGTTGAATTTACGTTGTGTTCTAATAAACATTCACAACTGTCCCAACGACAGTGAGGATTTTATTTTTATAAGCAAACGAGTTTTGAGATCTCGAGAAAAGTCAGTTGTCCTTATGATAGTTGTTAACGACATTAATGAAGATTGAAATGGAAGAAAATTTTACCGTTTGTTCCTGAGGAAGAGAAGATGATCTTATCCACATAAGCATGTACAGAAACTTTCAAATTGTTAAGTTTGGCCTTATTCAGTAGCTGCACAGCACCATGTCTCCTTCCCAACCCATCAAAGGTTGATGCTGAAGTTTTTGTCCCGACCACATGATTTAAAGTGAAGCCATTATCCGGACCCACTTTGGCTTCCAGTAAGGCCGCTCTCACAGCAGATTGCCATGGCAACATGTCTGATCTGTGAGCAACCATCTCCTCCACCCATTCATATGATTCTTCAACCATATCCATGTCCCAATCTATACCGGACTTTTCGAAGAATTCTTGATCACCGCGGGAGTAGAAACCGGCGTTGATCATGCTGGTTCCACCAAGAACTCTTCCTCTTGCATTCACGACACCATCTTCGGAAGTGAACTTTTCGGCTGCTGTATTGCCATTGTCCTCTTCCATCAGATTGGCCGCGAAACCGCCTGCGACCATCACATTCGGGCTGTCCACAGGTGGGCCGCCTCGTTCGAGGACCAGAACCTTGTATTTTGATGACAAGGTGGCGGCAAGCGGGCAGCCGGCGGTGCCGCCTCCGATTACTATGTAATCGTATTCTGCTTGTTGTGGCATGTCTGTGGCGTTTATTACGGATTTCATGTAGGTAAAGTCTGCAAGATTATATTTCGGATTTATCATACTAACTGACTTCACTTTGAATTTTCTTAAAATAAAAGTATAAAAGATCAGTTTGGACGGTGACAATATTATATATATTCCTTCCCGAAATAAGCATCATTTTTTCTATTTTGAAAAATACAATCCATTTATATTTGAACAAAAGTTTAACTCGAACAACGAAATACTAAATATTCAAACATTGACAAAGGAAAAAAAAATAATATACGTACTGACCATGCACAAAAATAATGCCTACAAATTAATGTAATGAAATTATAACACCGTACGAAAATTATCTGTAAAACATAATAAAATAAACGGCATAAAGTTGACCAGAAAGTGTACCAATATCATCGGATCGGATTGAGCTTTGACGAGAGTATTTGATTGATGAAGAGAATAGAGTGAGAGAAATTGCAGAGCAACAGCAACAGCCATGACATATTTCTCCATATTTTGATGTATCTTGAGATGATACAACGACGTTAATTTATACTATGAAAATGCAATGTAAGGTTTGAAGGAAAGAGCTCAAAAATGTTTATTTGACTTTGTATTGCTTAGAAAGAAAAAAAACAACGAGATAAGCCAAGAACATAGAATTAATCAATATTTTATGGGTTACTTAACTTACTTGTCATTGACAATTGGCCAAGGGACCGTTGGCTGCAGAGTCATTTGATACTATATATGTCAACAAAATTACTAGCCTATATTTTTTTTTTTTGAAAATGTTAAATGTCCCAAATTAATTTTGTACAAAATTTTCTGTACAAAGTGACGTGACAGTATATGTGGCACGTACATTTTTCATATTTTTGTTCTTAAATTAAATTTCGATAAATAATAACCTGACATATATGATACCACCACCCTCCCATAAATTTTTGGCGCGGAGCGCCTGGTTTATAAAATATATTGTACACATGGCGTGTTATGATTAAGCCAAGTCATTGATCATTTTCTCGTTCAGGTCTCGACTCCAAGTGGGGTGTTCGTTCAAGAAACCAAGTTGCAAGTCATCTTCTGTCAGTGCATCAAGTGTCTAGCAACTCTCGGTGCCGCAATTTCATCTTTTCGCCATCCGTCGTTCGATCAGGGGGTAGTTTATCTCTATGGGATTCAAGTGTCTTTCCTCTCTCAATATCATTCATTTTTAGCCCGCTCATTGGTTTCTTGTATTATTAGTTCTCTCATTTTTTTTTCTCGGTTTTGTTAGTTTGGTGGTCAATCCTATCTTGTGTTTGAGTTAGAATTGGTGTACTATTTATTGTACTTTTATTCATTACATTCGGGTTATAGTAACAAAAGTTACCGCTTGTTTATAAAAAAAAAAAGTTTTGTACAAATTGTGGGACATATAGCATTGCTCTTTTTTTTTTTTTTTGATTGGTTACTTATTTTAGTTCAATTCGTATAACTTCCGTTTTGTCCCAACATCCAACTACTTGGTTCTTGGGCCGAGAGCTAGGAGCAATCGGTTAGTCAAAAATATGTGATAAAAAGAGAAAAAATGATTCCTTTGAAAAACTTCATTAAAGTTAACTAATATAATTTGTGAAAAATAGTATAGGATAGTCTAAAATTACGGAAAATAATGTTTAGAAGTATCTATTGCAAAATGTGACAAGTACAGAGTAGTCTTTCGTAATTTACTCATGAAATTATCAAAGAGAAATTCTAAGTATTTAAGCTATAAGACACTACAATATTCTGAAAAAGGTACCCACCAAAATTTGTTTTCTAATTAGTTAGGAATTCTTTGGAAAAGTGGTTTGAATGACTCGGGAGGAATTCTTTTTGTAAAAGTGGTTTGAGAGCTCTCCTGAGTCCCCCAAACCCATCCATTAATTAGTCTAAACAATGCCACTCCCATTAATCAAATTTCAAGTTGAAAAAATGTACGCCCCCGTGCTAGATTGCACGGGTAGTGTACTTCTATGTATAAAAACCATATGGCCTTTTTGAGATTGCACGGGCCATGTGACAGTCTTGATTTTCCTGTCCTGTAGATAGTGTCGCCCCGTGCGAAATTATTTCTGGTTGTGCAAGGGTTGTGCATAATCTTTAAGGGGTTAGATTGATATTTTTCCCCGTCCGAGCTTATTTTTCCAAGGTCTAACAATAACATAATGTCCAAAAATCATCTAGTGTAAGTACGTCTTTCTTCTAGTGCATGTGCATAGTCCATAAACTCTTAAAACTTTGCGAAAAAGTAATTGTTCGAGAGAGGGATTAGCTCTTAGTCCCATTAGGGATTCCAAAACATGCTCGTACGGTCGAACATGGTCTTCTATCCTAAGGAGAATTTAAAAGTTGGACTATGAGACAGTTCTTTCATTGAAGAATCATTTTTTCTCGTCGATGATCCAGTATTAAGACTGTCAAGCAACATTCAAATGAGTAACTGTCTATTGGCTCTTTCTTCGGACAACTCCTTCCACTTCTTGTAATGTTACTCTTTTCTCTTATCAAATAACATCTCTTGTTTCGCAAAGAAAAGTGGGGGAGTTCATATGTGTGCAACGGAAAAACATTTACCTCCTTAACCGCCATCCTCTCCGCTTTTGTCGAGGTTTCCTTCTCGTTTTCCTCCGCCATTCCAAGTCATCGCGAGCTGATGGTTTAATCTTTTCCGTAGACCTTCTTAGTATAGTAGGTCCACCAGGGATGTTATTGTCGCATGCCTCATAGCTATCTCCAACCCTAGCCATCTCTTCTAGCGAGACATTATTGCCGCATATCTCATAGCTATCTCAAACCCTAGCCATCGACATCCCAACTAATTTTTGTTTGCTGCATTACTGTTGTAACTTCTTACTATTTCTATCTTTTAATTATTTAGCGTCAAAGCACCATATCGAGTGTTAGTAAATCTAAACTCAAGTTGATGAGAAGAATGTAGAAAATGAGGGAAAAGAAACATTTTGGTCTAAGTTTTAAGTAACAACCAGAACTTAACAAACAAACAAACAAAAAGTGTATTCAATTAATTTGTTAAATTATTTATATCGAAGAAGATTATTATTTCATAAAATAATAAAAAAAGGAGAATACAAAATTTATATCATACTATATATATATATATTATAGACTTCATGGTTTGTACAAACTTTTTATTTATTTTTTAATTTGTACAAACTTGAATAACCAATGTATCGCAGCCTTATTTTCAAAGTCCACTTTCAATATTCTTTAATACATTTTCTCTTTGAAAAATTTGTAGCATATAGCAATTTTCTTTTCTTTCGTCATCAATTATAAGAGTTCAGAATTAGGTAATGGCAGGGAAAAACCAAGATTGAGTTCAGAATTAGGTAATGGCAGGTTGAGCTGTTGCAAATGTTAGCACACGCACACGCACTACATGACATATTATGAGCAATTTTTTTGTTGTTGGTATGTATGTTTCCAGTGTCTATTTGAATATGTGGTTTTGAGTAGAGGTGGCCAAAATTTCATGCCGGATTAGGTTCGGGTATTAGGCATAAATTGTTTTATTTTTCATGTATATGTGACAATATCATATTGAGACACAATGGGTAAAACATCGTAAATAAAGAAATCAAAGACATGCATTTGAATCTTTCACCCAACCTGAAGAACATGAATATCTAACAGTGAAACACTTGGAATTTAAGGTGACCACGTGAAGGGCTTTGTCATCGTAATTGTCCCTTGCTACCATTGGATCTGCCATTTAATTGGCAGCAAACTTGAATGTTGATCGGATGGCTCCGATCAAATCACCAACATCCATGTCACATTCTTATTCTCTAAAACTTTCTCCTATTGCGCTACACTCTCTACAATAAAAAAATATAATTTACAGCGAACATATGCCGTTAGCGTTATTCAAGCATTAACAATACATTAACTTGCTATCAAAGCAAGATCTTGCTATCATAACGAGAAACGTCACAATTTTTTACTTGCAAACCCATGAGACTGCCGTCATTCTGAAAATCAAGAGTAGTCGTATTCGTACGGAAACCCTAGCTGACTCTCAAAATGGCAAGTGACCATTTTGTTGTTGATACGCGTTGCTGCTGTCTTCGTCAAAAATCATAAGTTTTGCAATGAATGAAAAAATGACACGTGGCGGTCAAATGCCATGTCACCAAGCTTCACGGCTACTACCCTAAGGTCACATGCCCAACATGCACAACCGGCATATCACAAACTCAAGATCTCAACTACGACGCCAAAGACCATCGCGTGTGCCCAACGTCGTTGGACGTCTCGCCTGCAGTTGACGACAATGCCTATGGTCATACGACGACACCCAAAGGTTATCGCCTGCATCGATCCAACCTAGTGGTTAGACCCCTGTTCGATGGGCGACATCCATGTCCAAAGGTCGGACAGAAATTACCAAGGTCATAACTAATGGTCGTGCCATCGATCGATTTCCAACAGTCACGCGCCTGAAAATATTCAAACCAAGGCTAAGGCATATCAAGCATTACAAGCATCAAGAAGAATGAATTAAGTCCTCAATAATGAAGGGACGATCACATGAAAACCTGGCCACAAGTGACAAATAAGAACGATACACATTAGGTCAATCTTTTCGCAATGAGTTCTGATATTACAAGGGAAGCATCTTTTCAAGCCCAATGAATTGTTTCGACCATTCTTAGAGTTTTGAAACTAGTCTGGGATTTGAGATGGATCACAACAATCGGATAGTATTTGTAACAACGTAAGGTCCAAATCAATGATCCAGGTACCCGCGAGAGTTTGACGATGCTCTAAAAATAAAATAAAAAAATACACCAACCAATGTTCTTGGAACCTCAGCACGCTATCATGTGCGGTGGGGGCTTCCAATTATGTTACTATAGACCATTTTCACACTTGTTAAGTATACGAAACTATAGTCAATATCTGCCCATTCTTTTGTATGTTTTACCATATTTTTTCCGTTGTGTTTGAGTTTTAAATAATTATAAAAATATTTTTTTTAATCTTATATTAACCAATATCAAATTTTGAAGGTTATAACTTCTTGTGTTGCTGTCCAACTCTTAAATAAATTATTACGAACGCTGCAAGTAATGAAATTGTGGCATTTAATAAATTTGAAAATATGACATTAAGAAAAAAGAAAACTGATAAACATATAAATGGAGATATGTTAATTGATAAATTGCGTACTTTTATGTTGGGATATTATCCCAAAACGCTATTCTCCATGAATGTGATAGCGCCATATATAATTAAGAGATGACAAATCTGATCTGGACACAACCCTATAAAATGGGAAACCATTAGCTGGATGGATGGGCTAAGGCTTGCCCACTAATTATTAGGAACAATAATCATATTCAATTATTCAATAATAAATTCATACTATGTATGTTAAAGTCGGTGATGATACATTAGGTGTTGTCATTGATCCTAACCCAATTGTTCATTCATGTTCCATTGCTTCTAACCCAATTGTCCATTCATATTCTATAAGTTACTCAATAACTATCAATAATAGATAATAATAATCACTATAAAATTCACTGTTATGCTTCAGAAGTATAAAGAGATGCTAGGCTTTATATATAGTAGTTTGAATATCAAAAGTTTCTTCACTATTCCAATGTGGGATCTTTATATATATATATATATATATACACTAACTATTGATTCAATGTCGTTCATTTTTTTCGATGTTGGACTAAAAAATTCTTACTTTCTAATGCGTAACTTCTACTATTTTTTTTGTTATTCAATTAAATTAGTTCTTTTATGTCACCAATGTTTTGTATTACACAAAGTTAGAGATAAATAATTATAGTAAATTCAAATTTCTTACTATATAAATCAAAAACTCAAAAACATATAAATTATACATGTTCCTATCATATAACTTCAATATCCAACAAGAGGACAAAGTATCATACAATCACCTACTAATGAATATAGTTTCAATAACAAACAATCAAAGATTAGTGTTATCAAACAATCTACTTTTGTTATACAAATGTAATAATATTCAACAAAGTAAGATTAATTAAAAGATAGTATATAAATAGCATTAGTGCTCAAAGGTTTGACATCAATGAAATACAAACGCAAATTACACATTACACTTAAATTCATCACACGCCTTACTCAAGTTAATTTTTAAATGCTAAGCACAGATGAGATGAAACAAAAGTGGTAAATTTCAAACCTCAACAATAAAGCCCATGAACTTACTTGAACTCTACCACATCTAGCTTCATATATGTCTTTAGCAAAGACATATAGAATACGATAAAAAAGTAAAATTCTTTAGAACCTCAAAACATTAACCTCCAAAACCAAATCATAATAGGACACAACTCTGTTTTTTCAAATCCAATAGAATGAGACGTGATTGAGTATTTAAATTGACATATAAATTTTAGATTTGAACATTCAATTTGGTCAAAATTTATTGACATGTAATCTAATTTTGAACTAAAAAATTATATTATGAATTAAGAAATACATTATCTTTATATATCATGAATGTTTGTTGTTATTTTCCCTAATTTTAAGAATATGAGTTTCGTAATCTTAAGTGAATATGCAATACACTATTAAAGTTTAATTTAAAAATGAATTCAAACTTTACACTACATCTTAATCATATCAACCCTATTTGTATTATAAAATTATATTACACGTGCAACGCACGGGATAAAAAACTAGTGTGATATTATTCTGGGGAGAGGATATGAGTTGTATAATGGGGAGAGTATAGACGCATGTGTTATTATTTTATGTGTGGTACATGTGCGTCTTAGTTACAAACTACAATTGGTTTGAATACAAAATTTTACTGCCCACATTTTGATATGAAAATATAGTTACAAAAATTTATCCACGCGCGTTTTTAATTTTAGTAAACCACTTACTAGCTGTATATATTGGTGTGGTTACAAATATGTCAGATACAAGTTTTAAGTGGTTTGGTTACAAGTTATTATTGACGTGCGTTGTGCATGTATCACATACACTAATAACACGTGAAACAAATATTTCTCATGCATGTATGATATATGAGTATCTAAAATTACTAGCATTTGACATTTTGGAGTTGGTAGATTTGATATTTGTTTGGATCATCTGTTTGTCTCTTATAAAGGTAATGTTTATACACATAAGCGAAAATGTTGTTTGATTATTGAAGTTGCAAGAGAGTTCTAAAAAACTTATCGACTCCACATGAATTGAAGTTGCAAGAGAGTTATAAAAAACTTATTAACTCCATATTGCATAAGATTTTTTCACAAGAGGTAAAAGACTCTTGTAGAGCTCTTGTAGATCCTGTGGAGAATTTGCATTATCATTTTACCTCTGATTTTGGCTGGGTTAATGATTTAAGGGTTAAATGGTTTCAAATCTCTTAGACTTTCGTGAATAATATAGTTGGATCCTGGTCTGAATTTCTAGTTGTGCTGATCCATGAATTTGCCAAAAAAGTTTAATTTGGTTCAAGTTACTTGGTACAACACGTTGCTTAATTACCTCCACGTCAGTAATGAACTGTTGATGATCTGAAGTTAAATCTGTGGACTTACCTTTTTTTTATTACTCCAACACCACCGCGAAGTTGTCAGCAAGTTTCATACCCACTTTGTCTTCCCTTCTCACTGGAGCTTGTTGGGTTCCTTTGTCCCTTGTCCATCCAAAACTCTAGTGACCCAGGGATGAACATGAAATTAATAGCTAAAAATTAGTTAACATAAACATAAGATGACGATTTTTTGTTGAGAATGGTGAATCATTTAGTTCATAACAAGATATGAAACAAAATTAATTATCAAATAAACAATATCTTCTTCGGAGTCCCATTTCATTGGTTCATAAAAAACACAGCTATAGCAATTAAAGTTATATATAGCTTATTTATCTTGACGTGAGTAAGTTAGTATGGTGTACAAGGTGTGAATCACATTGAGCTCAAGAATTAGGATTGCTTGTAAAAAATTTATCGATATCCAAGGTGATGAAAAATATAGTTGTCTTCACACTTTCTATTAGAGCTTAACATTTATGAGGTTCGTACTCAACAATAGAAGGTAGAGGACATCTAACACTTTAAATTCCAAGAGGAATTTCCGGTACTATCATTCTCTGTTGGAATTTTCAGTACCATGCATCTTACATTTATGATAACCAATCTTTTGTAGTCTTGAACGGATAAGGGACAGAGGAACTCAAAAAGCTCTGACGATAAGAGAAGGTGAAGCGGATGTGAAAATAACGGACAACTTAGCAGTGGTGAGGTGGAGTAAATTAAAAAAAAAATGGATAGTTCAGGGATTAAACTTCAAATCCATAACAGTTCATTGCTAACGTGGAGTAAGCTACATGTTGCAGCAGGTAACTTGGATCACATTAAAAAAATTGAAAAGTCCAGAGATGAAGACGACTAAAATTCAAGATTATGGGCCAACTCTATAATTCACGAAAGTTCAAAGGGTTTGACACCATTTAACTCATGATTTAAATACCACATCGATCCATATTAAGTCTTCTATGTGCAACACAAGGAATAAAGAGATTGAAATTCCACCAACCAATTTAAAGATATGTATGGTGCGTAGACCCATATATGAAATATATGTGTGTGCGCGTGTGTCAACATCAGAATTAGGTATACATGTTTATACAAGGTGGACCATAAAAATAGTTAGGTCAACTATATACATATAAAATATTAACATCTTTATGTTATACTTTTTTTATACTTAATATATATAGGTAATGTCAGATGAACCATATTAACTATTCACTTAAATCAGATGTATCTCTTAAACTATTCTTCAAATCAAATACTCATTTGAACTTAACAATTTTTTATCCATCAATTAAATCTACCGAGTTGTCAATTTTTTCCAATAATTAATTTTTTATCCATCAATTAAATCTACCGAGTTGTAAATTTTTTCCAATAATTAATATTCTTAATACCCCTATGTTTATTGTGTCCATTATACCTATGTCTCTGTTGTGCTTGTCTGACAATAAAATCTAACTTATTGTCAATTTTCTCTAATAATGTTCACATGCTTCATCTGACATCAACCGTAATACATATTCATAATGACAATTAAGGAAATTCATAATTATACTCTCACTTATAGATAACTTTGCAAAGTTCATTTTTTATACTCTATACATTGATTTTAAAAATATATATAT
>JAYMTA010003775.1:0-13654 GCA_036897625.1 Pelargonium cotyledonis | reverse complement strand
CTCTTACATTTTTTTGTTAGAAAAAAATGATATTTATGTATATTATATACATTCATTAATTTTACTTTTCATTTAATTATTTTAGATTTAGCCCTTGAACTCAAATATTTTTTAGATTTAGCCCATGAAGTGATGATGTGGCAAAGGGTAATCTACAATAGCAGGTTGATTGGATGAGAATCACAAAAACAAACACATTAAGGGTTAAAATCACACAAGTTTGAGTTCGGGGGTAAATCTAAAAATAATTTGAGTCCAAGGGAGGCAAAACTAATTTACCCTTTTTTTATTTATATCTAATCATTAAATAAAATCACCTCGAACTTAAATTATAGTATAACTTAAGGAATTAAATGCCTATATTTTTATTTCACCCCAGGCCTAAGAAATGTTAGACCGCCCTGTTGCTAGTTCAATTGATAAAACAAAATCCCAAATAATGAAAAACAATTGAAACTCCAAACAAAGCACAACTCTAAGGTATCTAAGTTCCATAAACAAAGCACATATTGTATAGGGCTGCCTTTCATCATCTGCAAACATACTTGCCCAAAAGCTTGAAAGCACTCACAAATAACTTAATTATGGTCACATTACCATATTGCAACTTCAGAGATCCCATCTTCAGTGGCACAAGCTCGAAACATGCCGGTTGTATTAAAAGGCATCGCAACTTCTCCCATGGCAGAGACGGCAACTAAGCCGACATTGCCTCTCGGAACACACTTCTCCACCACATAATCCGCAGCTTCCCGTAGGGAAAGACCTTTGAATTCCATAAGAGCTGCTACGTCTCTTCCAACTGTCCCACGTATAATATGCTCGCCTTTGCCCGTAGCAGATACTGCACAAAGATTGTTGGCGTACGTCCCTGCTCCTATTATTGGCGTGTCCCCGATCCTACCCAACATTTTGTTCACTAATCCACCCGTAGAGGTTGCAGAAGCTAAATTGCCGAGATTATCAACAGCGACACATCCGACAGTCCCTTGTTGGGTACCATCATTAGCAGTGTCATCTTTGGTATTTTTCGGGATGGGTTGTGTATAATCAATCTGTAAAGTTAAGAGGCACTAGTTAGCTTTAAGAATCAAAATTGCAAATAACATTAGAGTAACAAGCAGGATTCAGCCTGCACCGCATACTTCATTTCCCCTGAGCTCTGTTTATAAAAGACCTACAAATGACTATATGATAGGAGGTTCTAACTAGAGCAGGTGATTCGTGTGTGCGTGTCGTGTTCGTGTCATGCTGAAGGTTGTTTTGTGTGTTGCACAACGCAAAACTAACACGACACGTTTAGTAATCATGTTGCACAACCCAACACGAACAAGACACGTTTAACACGATAACTAATTAATGGGTTGTGTTGGCACGACACGATTGACACGAAAACGATCCATGTTCCAATACATTCTACATGAAATAACCAACACGTTTGGCACGAACCAACCCAACACGTTTGGCACATTATTAATAATACTTTACAATTATACTCTTAACTATGCGTGTTGGGCAGCTTGTACGTGTCACAACACGATTACTTAATCGTGTGTGCGTGTTTTGGATACCCAACACGAAAACGAAATGATTACTAAGCAGGTTGGGTTCTCCAACACATACAAAATGTGAGCCCAAATAAGTTAACTTCGTGTTGTGTGTTATGTTATAACACAAATTACCAGCTCTAGTTCTAACAAATGATACACCTTTGTTCTAAAATGAATGTCTTGTTTCCTTTTTACGAAGTTGATCACAAATAGATTATCAACAATGTCCTTATAATTATTTAGTATCCCTTGAGTTACATGTCTACAAGGATACAAGAAGAAATGCACAACACAAACTTCTCGTTAATTTTTCTCAAAAAGCAAACAAAGACACTCATTTGGGGGTATGTTGGAACAATTAACCCATTACAGATTACCAAATACAGTAATTGTAGCAAACAAGTCATAAGCAATGAAAATTTTCAAGCTCTTCTGACAGCTAGCATTATCATTGGCAAACAAACTGAGCAGTATTATTATCAAACTGTACTGTTGATATAAGAAGCTAAAGATCTATTCAAAACAAATTAAGAACAGAACAGAACAGAGATATAACACAGATACCTGCACTCTATTGGCCTCTTTTGCCTGCTTTAGCCTTTCAATATTTTGCGGAGTAACAAAATGACTTGCTTCAACAGTCTCAACACCCTGAAAATTTATGATGATTAGAATTCGTTCTGATGTACCAACTGCAATGAAACTTGCAATTATTGTTTTTGGTTTCCTAAATCTAATAATATTCCATATGAATAAAACCCTGTTTGTTGTTTGTTGTAGGTCCAGTGCTAAACCAAATTGTTTTTCTACATCAGCCAAAGGCACAAACCTGATTAGTCAAATGCACATGGTAGGATAGGAATGATAAAGCAGAACTGATGCTAGAATATCTAAATCAATATTTATACATTATCTCATACTCCACATTACACAAATGAACAAAATTCTTGCATAAAAATATGTCTAGATACAATATTACATTAGTGCCTGATTGTCTGAGCAGTTGCTTGACTTTAGTGTTTACAAAATATATTTTTGAATAATCTTGAACAACCCCAGTTGCATTTGCCTACTATCTTGAAAAAAGAAGTCAGTAAACTAATATCAAAATTCAAGACTTGGGCATGTTATTATGTATAACCTTTTAGAACTGCCAAAATAGATAAAAGGGAAAATGAATCAAATGTTGAGAACCTTGTAAAGCATAGAAAAGCTTCATGAAGGAATCACTCTCACTAGGGCTAGCCATTTGGGTCATGGCCCGTGACACTACACGAATTTTAGTGGGTTTGAGTTCAGCATAATCAGTTTCATGTCGTGTTCTTGTTGACTAACCTAACTCGTTTAATAATCGGTTCGTGTCGAGCCTGTTTAACCCGCTTAACCCGTTTAACAGGTTCCATTTGGGAACTAAGCATATAAGGAATTAAGCTCAACTGCAACTGTATATTTTCCTATAAGACAAGTAGGAAAGTTTTCACTTTTTACTTACTTGTTCCCTTGCAAATGCCTCTGCTCCATCAAAAGCAAGATATATATGAGGAGTCTTCTCCATTACAAGTCGTGCAAGAGATATTGGATTAACAACTATGCTAAGCCCTGAAACAACTCCACAATTCTTATTTCCATCCATGATGGAAGCTTCCATTTCTACCGTGCCTTCAGTTGTTAAGACGGATCCCCTGCCCGCATTGAAATGTGGGTGATTTTCTAGCTCACGCACCTGTATCAGGAAATGAACTACATGAGAAGCTAAGGAAAAACTATATGATAAAATCACAAACTTTAAATCCAAGGATATAAGTTGAAATGTCAGGTCCATTGCTGATTTTGTGAAAGTAAAAATTAAAAATAAATAAGAATGAAGCACATTCGTTCTTTCGGACAGAAAAAAAAAATCACCTTCTACTCCTACTCTTTAGTTCTGGTATAATTTCCCTTGCTCAGATAAATTAAATTGTTAGCCCCCAAGCATGCTAGGCCACCATTACCCCATTCTAATGGACCTTGTTCTTTAACGCAGTGTATCAACACTTTGCATGGCTAATCCCCAAGCATACTAGGCCATCATTAGCCCATCCTATTGGACCTTGTTATTTGCCATATCTAGAGCATGATCTAAACTCAATGATTGGGTTCACTGTAAATCCATCGCAAACCCACTAGTACCTACCTCACTAAAATGCCAATGTTTTGCTTCTCATCTACACCCGGTCCGGGTTCAAGTATCGAAGCAACGGAATCAACCAGTTGTTTTCAGAAACCCTTTTTCTACTACGACCACATTCTCACAAAAATGAAAATATTCAATAAGATAAACTAAAAATATTGATAACTAATTGTACTCAACACTAAATAGTCTAAGGATCTCCCGAATCTAGCTCAAGTCACCATGATAACCTTAACACACCATCCTGAACCAACTAGGCACATAAATGATGCTTGATCATATGGAATCAAACTTGTCTTTAAAACCGTGTCAAATTCAACTTCATAAGGCAACACCTGAATAAACTAAAGCTGAGGATGATCCTACAAGCTATAGATGGGTTTTAATATGTAAAGAAATATTTGAATTCTCTAAATCCATGAAATCGAGCTATAGGTTGATTTATGACTCCATCGTATTGGATACATGAAATAAAATGCCAAGGTAGCCTTTGGATTACAGAATTGGATTGGGAATGACAATCAAGAATGGCAATGAGAATGGGATTCGCGTTCCAGAGCCATTTTCATGATCAAGAAATCATTATACAAACATGAACAAAGAGAACCTCATTCTCATTCTCATTCTTTATTCTCATTCATAAACAAAAATTATAACCTAAAGTAGGTGTAATAATTCGTGTTCACGGGTCGTGTTCATGTCGTTTAGTATTCTTTTAAAGAGGTAAACCTGAACCCGACTCGTTTGTTCAAGGGGTTGAATAACACGACACTAACCGTTTATAAGCCAAGATGATACGACACAACAATTTAAAATAATTAGATTCAAAATTATACGACCGACCTGATATATTTGAGCAGTTTATCTTATTTGGGTCATTTTCTTACACAATACTTAGAAATTATAACTTTTATACTTAAATTGATGGGTTACACAACCCGTTACGAAGTGGGTTTGACTCGAACACGACCTGGTATAATACGACGCGAATCTGATAAAGCTGAATCCAAACCCACTTAAATTTGTGACAGCGTTCACGCCGTGTCACATGACCCAAATTCTCAGCCATATGTGACCCAAATTACCAAAAGTAAATCAACAGAAAAATGATGCACAAAAAAAAGGTCAAAGGTAGGGTGGTGGGTTGGTGATGTTACCACAAGTTCAGCGACATCCAAGGCAGGAAGTCCGGCTTTAAGAGCATCGACGCCAAGCTGCAGGCAGAGGCGGAGGCACTCCTCGCGGGGCTGCCGGAGCTCCGGTGGAAGTGATATCGGAATGTCGCCGGCGCCACCGTGCAGTGCTATTGCCCACCCCATTTTCTACACTGACTTTGTAGACTCTGTGGTCTTCTCAGATTTTTCTTTGTTTATAGTACTTTTACGAATCAGCGTAAGCAACCATAAGTGGAACTGGTAGTTGGTTCCCACCGATAGGGACGCCCACCAATAATTTATTTGTTTTCGTCAATTTTATTCCTACCCTCATACTTTATGCTATTTTCACATTTACGCACCAACCTTATGAAAAATTACAGCTGACAATTTGTGTGTGCGTGTTGTGTTCTTGTTGGAGCTAACAATTTGGATATGAATCAGTGAGTACCCGACTTGACCAAATTTTGGCTCGACTCAGACAAACTCAAAATTTTCAGCTCTTTTTTCCTTTATTATTTTTTTTTGTCTAGATACTGAAATGTGACCAACACCTAACCCAATCCAAAGTACTTTCAGGTTAAGTTCGAGTTATAGTTCAAATAGGGCTAGGCATGTTTTACGGGTGGACTCGAAAAATGGATCAGATCGACACGGACCGATTCCATTCAATTCGGTTTTTGGTCCGGTCCGAATTTAGTCCAGCTGATTTTAATATTTATTTCCAAAAATATTTACATTAAATAGATTATATTAGTTGTATTTTTTTTTAATTTTTTGTATCACTTTTAATTCAATATACTTCATTATTGTTAACTACATTTGATTCACCCTAAAAAATCGACCAACCTTTGACCAATAGGCAAGTGACGTGTGGCAAAGAAAGTCAGTATGGGCAAGTCGAACTAGGGGTCGGTCAACAATCTGAATAGGAAAGAGGCTCATGTGGGTCAATCCACACAGTCCACCTGCACGTATTAGCCCACACAAATTAGCCTGCACGGACTGGACGCACGGCCAACTACAGGGTCCAAGCCACACAAGCCCATCCGCCCAAGCCTAATGTCTGGAGCTCTTTCTTCTGTCTGCTCATGATGTTGTAAAAGCTCAGGTGCTATAAGGATGTCCGATCCCGCATCTCAACGTGCAACCCCGTTGGAAGGTAGCGCGGGATAGATTTGTCGAGGCGTTGAATATTGTGGTGTTGGACCGCCTAAATAATGTTGCTAAGGTTAGAGTTGCCACCCGATATTTGGTCTAGGAACCAAGTAATGGTGATATTCAACTTATGGACATAACCAACCCTAATAACCAGAGAATGAGTAAAAAGATTAGGTATGTCCGAGGGAAGGTGCACCCTCGCACACCCGACCAAAATTGGCTCCTAATTGCTTTTATACCATTTTATATATAGTAATAAACCTAATGATTTCTAATATACATATGATAATATACACAATGGATTCAAAGCAAAATACTAAATATCACAAATAATACGTAATAAGAATATGACGTAAATAAAATTTAGCAAGTAAATTAAATCATGTGAGACTAATTTAACACAAAATAAATAGCTAATTATACGTATTAAAAGCTAACTTTAGTTAATATAAACTAAGCATGCATATAATAACTCAAGGCAATGCAAGTAAAGCATGCAACTCAACCAGCACAAGAATCATGTGGAAGGAGCCATTCAATAAACCATTTGACTAACCACAGCAGCCACATTCGCTGGGCCACCGTTCTCTGGTCAAATTCGTTTTCTCAGTGAACGGTGGCCCTAAATCTTTTATTCAACGTTAAATTAGTTAGTTTTTTTCTATCTTTTCGGTAGTTTCGGGTTGAATGTTGTTGGATCGGTGAAGCTATAATTCGTATTTTCGCCGCTAATTTCCTAGGCTTAGGTCTGATTTGGATTGTAGCTTTAATCTCGGATCAGTAGGGGCTTGTTCTGTCATCAAGCTTTTGTGTAGGTCTTGTCTGGCTGGTAATTTCCTATGTGTGGTTTCGATTTGGGTTCGCTGCTCTGATTTCGGAACACCTGGGATTTCTTCTTTCATCAAGCATCTGTGGAAAAGTTCTTGCTTTGCTGGTAATTCTTCAAGCTTATCTCCTCGTCATTCGAATTCCAAAAAAGTCTCTAGGACTTGACATTCATCAAGCTTTGTGGATGAGATATTGTTGACTTTAGTGGCTTGAAGGACTTTGGGCTCTACTTACCTCTTGAAAAGCTCAACCAGCCCCCTCAATCAGGTTTGGAGTTCTTTGTACTCTTGATTTTAGCATATTACAGATGAGGTTGCTTTATCTATTGTTGAGTTGTCATTCGGTTTGCTGGCGCGGGTGGTTCCTATTTTCGCTTGGATAGAGTCTAAAAATTGGGGTCTTAAGTTACTGAATATTGGGTGATCTTTAATGGAGACTTTAAAAGCTTTTTATCAGGATTTGTCTTTCTTCCTAGAAACAAACAAAGATCTAACTCCAGAAGATTAAAATTGATTTGCATGCAGTTACTTATTTTTGAAGATGCAATGGAGAAATTTTGGGGGTTAAAGGCACCAATGGTACCAAAACTCATACCGAAAACTCAATTTGGTACCTAATTTTTATTCTACCTACCTAAATTTTGATTTTGAACGCAATTTGATGCTCGCCATTAGATTTCGTTAATGGTTATGTTAAATGATGTCCACGTGTACCGACGATGGATGAGATGGCAAAAATCGCTCTGACATGTCAAGAAATAGTGATGACATGAAAATTAATTACTTTTTAATTAATTAGAACTCTCCTTTTCCTATTATCTTTTAATTAAGAAAATAATAAAAATTAAAACTTTGTTTTTCTCTCCATCTCTCACAACAATTTTTTACTCTTTGTGCAACAACACAACTTTTCTCCCTCTCTCCAACAACAAATTTGTAGCTTAGCTTTAATCCATTGATGGTTTTGGGCAACAACTCCATTGTTGAAGCTCAACAACAGGTGAAACCACATTCGGCGATGCTTATCAAAGACATCGTCGTCCCCAACTCCGGCGCCGGGAGTGTTCTCTACGCCAAACCCGTCAGATTCAGACATTTCGAAAACCACTTTCCACCAAGCTGTGTTCAGATTCGACACATGTACTCTCATCTCAAGGTCTCCAGGTCTCCAGTCCAAGAGATACTGATTCGACTTTTATGTTGTTTTTTTTGTTTGTTCATTTTAGGGACGTGGTTTTGAAGTTTTTGATTTGGTCATGAGAAAAGATAAAGGACATGAACAACTCTAAATTCAAGAGATACTCATGGGAACTCAGTAGCAGGCCCCAAAAAGCCCAAAGATCAGACTTGAGGATGAACCCAATGATTCGGTCCCATGGTATCAAGCTGATCAGCGCCTCCCCCGGATGGGAGCAAGAGCTCCAAAGCCCCTCACATGCATCCCCAGGGCCCCAGGTCCAAAGGACCAAAGTTGCCTGAACCTTGCCCGTGAATGTCCACTCCTTCGGCCGGAGCCGAGGGGGCAAACGAGCAACATGCGCGTCAACTGGGAGTTCCCCAAGACTTCCATGGACTCGGGACAGGAGAATCGGGCATCTAAAACTTGAGACTAGGGACACGGGGACATGACTCCTGGATGTGGGCTCCACAAGTGGTCCCAAAAGCTCCGCCTCGCAAGATGGCGACACGTGCACCCCTTTGGTAAGGCCTAAAATACCCCCTCTCAAGTAAGAGAGAGGCAAGGTTAATTCCTGGATCCTTATTCAAATTCTAAATCTCAGACTTTAACCCATTTCTCTCTCTAGGCTCTCAAATTAAGATAATCTTCTTGAGGCCTTTCTCCAAGTTCTTAAGCTTTCCTCTGTGTTTTCCGGTTAGAGATCTTATTTTCACGCCCGAGGCGGAGTCCTGGAATCACCCCAGGTCTCATTGTTTTTTGGTGTGCTCATTTTGTAGGGATGATACCAACTCCCATTCTCAAATCTGGATCTGGAAACTCAACCCCAAACTTATTTGCGCTCCAAGTCTTGACTCCCTTAACGTTGTGAACCCTTTGAACTTAGCACCGTGAACTCACCCATCCCTACCTGGACGAAACGACTTCTCGACTAGTACTTTTAGCCCATTTGTAAAACTTAGGCGCATCAGTTTTTTGGTTCTATTGTCGGGAACGTTTTGAAAGCCAATATTTCCTCACCTTATCCGACAACGGAAGTTACCAAAAACATGGCGCCATAGAGGAAGAACACCTCTAGAGCCACAACCAGCCATGTTGCATACGCGCCATCTCAGGCGACATATGTTCCTCCAGCTCCAACGCACTCCACCCAGTCTGCTCAGGACCGACTGGAGAGTCGCATCAACCCTGCTACTCGGCAGGTCGACACGACAAGGGAGCAAGTCTAAAGGGAGACGGGACGAATCTCAGATCTCAGAGGGAACATCAATGCCACTCAGGCGGCACATACCCAAGCTACCCACTCTCGGGAGCCCAGAGATCAAATTTCTCCTCCATCACCCCAGGACACTCTTGTTCCTGCCGATGATGATCCTCTCCTTACAGGGATCCAGACCATGATAAGCAACTTTACCGCCCAGATGGGGACCCTCATGAGGGCTCTAGCATCCCATAGAAATCCCGCCCCAGTAGTATCAGTGACCCGAGTTGCCCAAAAGATACCCATCAACCCTTCGCCTCTGATAGTCAGGCAAACAAGGGAACAAAGATCCCTACCCCGCACCGGTCCAGTACCCAGGGGGAAGGATCCCAAACCCGTGTGGGATAACTACACCGGGCCCACTCTAATCACTGTGATGACCAATCACACGGTGGTCGCCTCGACTCCAAAGGACGAGGAGATATTTGTTCTCGCCTCGACACCCGAGGGGGCCCAACGGTCAATGTCTGCGATGAGCACGCGCATAAGACCCAGAAGACTCACCGCCTTGTCGACGGGAGATGTAGAAGAGAAGAAGGATGCGGGGAGTTTGAGGTGGTCGGAACACAAACAAGTGAACCGAGCCGTCAGGAGACTGCCTCGTACACTAAAATAGCCACAGTTAAATCACCTCAGGTAAGAGGGTGAGATGGAACCAAAGTGCGCTCGTTCGCCAAAACGCAGCGCGAGAAACAATAGATCCTCCTCCTCCACCTCTTTCGACTTGAGAAGTTTGGGACGAAAGTCCCATGATCCAGCAGCTATAGGTGGACACGCAGATCCTCCACAACCAGCTTGCCTCTTGTTCAGGCCCTACAACCAGAACAACTCACTCTTCAGCTAGTGATCCTATTAGCCTTGCTGGTGTGCGTCCGACAAGTATATCGAAATCGACCTCGTAATAATAGGACGGTTAATTTCGGGTTGTCGAATCCACAAGGACTTGGTAGGTGATAGTTTAAAATTATTTAATTAATTAGAGTTTGTTAAACTAAACTAGACAAATAAATTAAATCAAATCTTGGGAGTTTTGAAAACGTTTGACCTTTGACCAAATGTGTCAAAGATTGAGTTTTTGAAAAAATTATGAGACAGCAATCCAGAATTCAAATTTCAAAAATTTAAATAGAGAGAGAAAGTTTAGGTTGGGATGTGACGTGATAGTGCAAGAGACTGAAAACCTGCTATGGGAATTCATGATAAAATTGAACCAACACAATCCCGCCCTGTTATAACGGGCGAAATTGCATTGGTAGGAAGTGACACGGATAGGAATAATGCTAGCGGCCCTCCTTCCCCTCATGTTCCATCCTAGGAGCCACCCCCCGAGCGCTGGTACAACTCCCACTACGATCAACCAAATCTAATTCTAACGAATTGCTTGGAAGCATTAATATCGAAACATGAGTTTAATTTGATTTTAACCATTCATTCCTATAATTGATTTTATTCACATGTTAACAACAATCTTCACACTCCAACCACAAAATTAAAACTAGCCAAACAACATATTCATAGACAAATCATGTTCAGAAAGTAAATTAACCATAGTGATAAACATGTTCATAATATAAGACGAAATTCAAATCATAGACAATGAGAATGTGATGTCAAATACATAAACTTATTCAACAAATATAGAAAACAAATTGTGCTTACAACCCTCAACAGAGGAATAGAGAGAAAAGGCGTGTCGGTGTTGTCACGAGCCACCCGAGCACTTCAAGGTCGTCAATCTTTGATGCTCCACCACCTTCAATCGTTCCTCCTCTCTTTCTCTATGTGTAAATGATCTAAAAGAGTTCTGGAAAATGAAAATGGGATATATATACACAGCTAACGTCGGCGTCGTGGCGACAGCTGTGGCGCTACGGCGCCACGTGATTTCTGCCACTTCAGCGCTGACTGAATAAAAATATGTTGTGCTAAAATGCTGATGTGGCGCCATGGCTGGCGCTGCGGCACCCACTGCAATGTACAACATCTCAATGCGTTTTTTCTCTTTCCCGAGCTCCCCTCCTTGGTGTCTTTCCACTTGCGAAACCTGAAATCATCATGAAACATACCACAAGCATAAAATCTGCCAAAAATGAGCTAAAAATAGCGCGAAGCACATTAAAATACAACAAAATGCCCAAAAGTCCCATCAAGCTTAAGACATGGAGCATGAGAGTAAAATGAAGCTTAATGAAGACAAATGAGTAAAAAATAATGCAAAAAAGCACTAGAAAGCACTAGCTTAAGCATGATTTAGGGCCGGATAACTAGCACAAAATGCGAAAACCACGGCCGCGAATACCTCGAGACATTCGGGTACTCACCGATAAGTAGACATGGTCGCCCTCCACCGCTACTAGAGCTGCCACAGTAGCTCCGATGAGGGTTCTGAGGGATCCTACCCCACCTCCACCATCCCCATCGATGGTACCGTGGTATGATGCTACCCGATTCGTCTCTTTGCGGGCTCAAAACCAATTTGAGCCCAATTTCGAAGGGTTAGGAGGATTTTTGACCTATGGTTGCTAGCGTAGGTTGGGGAGAGTTTGTCAACCACCCTCAAAATGTGGGCAACCGTACTTTAGTTAGTGAGTTATATGCCAATCTCTACGATAGGCAAGTGAACAAAAGAAGAAGGAGCCCCGATGCCACCTCAGTGAGGGTGCAGGGCAAAGACGTGAGTTTTAGTCCGGAGACAATCTGACAAGTTCTCGGGTTGCCAATCATGAACCTAACACAATATCCCTACCGAAAATTGTGTGCTAAAAAAAAATGAGATGTTGCACTTGAACCATTAGTGGAATCTTTGGTAGTTTAGCCTAGTTACTTAAGGCGGGACAAATCAGGGGGCGCATGTACAGACACGACGTACATGAAAGTTGAGCCCACTTTCTGGATTTACTTTGTAAATTCCAGAATCTTCCTGAGTAACAACACGAGCACCACTTTCTGGATTTACGTGTCTACATGATGTCGCTTATCCTTAGCGGGCAACGAATGAACATTGCTCGTGTGATCTATGACTAAATCATAAAGAACTCGACTGATCTAAGGATCAAGTTCCCGACTTTGATCACCCGACTTTGCTACCGTAATGATATTCATCCGGATGAGGATGATGTCATGGTAGTGGAGCCCCCTTTCATCTCCTTGAGAGATAAGGGGAAGCAAGCCGAGGAAGGTGGCGAGGAGGAGGAGGATGTTACACAATCTTCTAGAGACCTCCCCTCTCTTGATCACCAAACCTCCACCTGAGAGCCGCCTAGGTTCTCCACCTCTAGCTCTCATGCCCGGCCTTCTTTGGATATGTCCAAGAGGATGGATAACCTTGAGAAAGGTCAGTTAGCCTTACAGGCTACCATAGATGAGCTCAGGGCTGATCATAAGGCTCTAGCTCACATGGTTTCTGGCTTTAGCAAGTCGATTGCCAAGGGGTTCCCGAAGATTCTTAGGTGCCTCAACCCCAAGGCTCAAGAGGACTTTGAGCTTGATTTTCAGATGCTCGACATGTCCCGTTTCATGGACAAGGGCAAACTGGTCGATGAGGGCCCTAGCTCGAGTCCCGGAGAGGTCCCCACGAGGTACCTTGTAGATTAGTTGTAGATTAGCGTAGCTTAAATTAGTTTAGTTTAATTTAATCTTGATCTGTACTTAACATGTCATTTTAGTGTAATTGCATATCATATAGTCTAGAATTTACATGCGCCCCAATGATGCTCATGTTGTTACTCGGGGAGATTCTGAAATTTACAAAGTAAATCCAGAAAGTGGGCTCAACTTTCATATATGTCTTGTCTGTAAATGCGCCCCCTGATTTGTCCCGCCTTAAGTAACTAGGCCTAACCACCAAAGATTCTGCTAATGATTCAAGTGCAACATCTCATTTCTTCCAAGCACAAAATGCCGGTTAAGTACTTTGTGTCGGGTTCACGATTGGCAACCCGAGAACTTGCCGGATTGTCTCCAGACTAAAACTCACCTCTTTTCTCGCACCCTCACCAAGGTGGCATCGGGGCTCCTTCTTCCTTTGTTCACTTGCCTATCGTAGAGATTAGCATAGAACTCACTAACTAAAGTATGGTTGCATGCATGTTGAGGGTCGTTTACAAACTCCCCCTAACCTAGGCTAGCAACCATAGGTCTAAAATCCCCATATCCCGCGAAATCGGGCTCAAACCCCTTCTTGCAAATGTGATTCATAAAAATGAGCCAATTAAATCAGTTTTGAGCCCGCAAAGAGACGAATAGAGTAGCATTGTACCCCGGTACCACCGATAGGGGTGATGGAGGTAGGGTAGGATCCCTCGGAACCCTCACCGGAGCTACTGTGGCAGCTCTAGCGGGAACGGGGGGGGCC
>JAYMTA010003774.1:0-13655 GCA_036897625.1 Pelargonium cotyledonis | reverse complement strand
ATGACCCCAACCTGTCCTGCAATGTTGAACGAGCCAAACTTAATTGAATCAGACCGTACCACTCGAGACGACCCCGCAACCTGATTCTATCGTGGAAACCACCCATCCCAACCTTTACTCACCTCGAACTCTTCATGGACTGAATTCTGCCATAACAGCGGTCTCACCTTCCGCTGCTTACGCCTTGATCGAATGGTCGCCACTAGTCGAGCCCACACCACCGCAAACGAAAGCAATCACTGTCGCCTTAGATACTTTAAAGATATAACTCTCATACAAAAGACATACCGCTCTGATTTGAAAGCCATATTGCCGCCCAAGGAGTCACGGGCTCACGGCCGTCTCTCCTAAAAGAGAGAAAACCTAGAGAGAACTTTTTTGTATTCAAATTCTTTTTTACCATTCAATTCTTTGTTCTTTTTTTAAGACTTCAATACTTTGTTAATACGTTTGAAACATTTGACTTTGATGTTTAATAACATTGGAATACCTTTTTTTTTTTAAATATAGAAAAAAAAGAACAAATCATATGTTTATAAATAATTTATCTTGCAAGTATATTGGAAACTCACGTTTAATTTATTGGAGGAACTTTGCATAAATATTAAGTTTTTTTTTTAATTGAATTAGCCAAAACAATTTTTTACATTACCTGACTTCGCACTTTCAAAATATCAAATTATCAGATAAATTTAACGTCTTCAACTCATAACAAATATGATATGGGACTTTAATTCATCATAATTTGTCGATTATATCATAACAATTTAAATATAGAAACTAAGATATAAATTCAATTCATCGTAATTTATGGGGTGACAAATATAAGAACATAATAGATTTGAAAATTCGACCATCGTTGTATAAAACATTTTGATAGATTTCAAATTCTATACCACCTCAAAACTACCGCATAACCCAATACTACTTGAAAATACATAACTACCCTTGTTTATCATGAGCTACGAGTTCAACTTAAAATAGGAAACTAGATTTAATTTTAAAAAATAACAGTAAAATAAAACTGCGGTGTGTATATATACACACACCGACCATACGCGTAGGAAAGAATCACAAATAGCCGACGCCGACCAAACGATCACGAAGAGAGGTCTTCGAGTTCTTCTCTGTGCGTCTCTCTCTCTCTCTCTGTCTCTCTCTCTTTTCTCGTCTGGATCGCTGGTAAGATCTTCCACTGCCTCTGGTTTTCCAGGCGTCCACATCCGAAGTCGACTTCTAGACTTGCTTATCATTCTGTTCTGATTCATTCCTGTTTCAATCGCCTATCTCCATCTCTTTGCTTTCAACTTTGCGCTTTTTGTTTCATTAATTTGAATATTGTATGCTATTTGCTCTCTTTACTTGTTGGGGTTTCTGTTAATTGATATGAATTTGGGGTTAATCTGAAAAAAAAAAGGGGAAATCGATTCACTTGGTTGATTAGGGTTTGATAAAGGGGTAAAAAAACGCAGTTGAATTGCTGGGTTTTTAGAAAGATTGTGAATTGTTGATTTCCGTGGGAGGTTTTAGAATTTTAGGAGTTAGGGTTTGTTTAGGGTTTTGTTTGATTTTTTTTTTTTGTTCTGAGTTTTGGATTCTTTGACGAAGAAAGTTGTGAATAATATGGCGGCAGGGCAGCACCGTGTTTCGAGGAGAAGGGTTTTTGATGGTTACTCCAGAAAAGAAAACTCCCAATACAGGAATGGTGGTGGTCTTGATGCAGAAGTGAGACTCTGCCGTGATGTAGTGTCAAGAAGTTCCTCAAAGTTTTGGAATTCCAGAAGCAAGCAAGATGGGTTTGGAGGAACCAGAAAGGAGCTGGGTGTGTTATCCAGTGGAATTGGGTCATATGATGCTCCCATCTCTGTGTTGGGGCTTAAGGACAGGGATATCTCGGCACCTGAATATGGGGCCGAGTTGCATCCTCAGAAGAAGACAAAGTTTTCTCCCATTATATGGGACAAAAAGGAGAAGGAAGTGAGGGTTTCATCTAAGAACAGAGTTGTAATAACTGTTGCACTGTCTTCGCCTGTTCTGTCTCCTCCAAGACTATCTACTCAGGCTTCTGAATGTAGTTCAGATGGATCTGATTCTAAGAGTCCTGTGGTTCAAGGACTGGAAGATCTGTTGGGGAAGGCTCCTCCTGGGCGTGGACTTAGGGATACTGACATATCTGGGTTCCCTGTTACTTTATCTCCATTGCCTTCGGAAAACAATGAGGGCCATAACCAAAAAGGAGGTGGTCAGATGGAAAAGGAAGATTGTTTCCCTACTCGGAACGTCTCCACATCAAGATGGGCATCAGCTTGTGATTCCCCTATATGCCAACAGCACACGGGTCGTGCAAGTTTAGTACTGGACTCAATGATGTCAAGTCCGGAGAGTGGGGATTTTCTTGGTGAAGTTTCAGAACGGGTCAATCATGGATCATCTATGTCTGATGATGGTCATTCTGTTGGACCTAATATAAGAGATGGTTGTTCAGAAAATGACTCTGTTGATGATGATTCTATGGATATTGACTTTCAAGGGGCGGGGGAACCTGTTAGAAGAAACATAAACATGCTTCAGGGTTGCAGAAGTGTGTTTGAGTATGAGAAGCTTAATAGAATAAGTGAAGGTACTTATGGTGTTGTATATAGAGCAAGGGATAAGAAGACTGGGGAAATTGTGGCTTTGAAGAAAGTGAAGATGGACATGGAAAGAGATGGTGGGTTCCCTTTGACTGCCTTAAGGGAAATAAACATTCTTTTGTCTATTCAACACCCATCAGTTGTGAATGTTAAAGAAGTTGTTATGGGTGACCTGGATAGTGTCTTCATGGTTATGGAGTACATGGAGCACGACCTCAAGGGGCTGATGGAGAAGATGAAGCATCCTTTTAGCATAAGTGAAGTCAAGTGCCTGATGCAACAGCTGCTAGCGGGTGTCAAGTATCTTCATGATAACTGGGTGCTACATAGAGATTTGAAGACATCAAATCTTCTTGTGAACAACAAGGGCGAGTTGAAGATTTGTGACTTGGGAATGTCTCGGCAGTATGGGAGCCCTTTGAAGCCATTTACATCTCTTGTGGTTACTTTGTGGTATAGGGCACCTGAACTTCTGCTAGGAACCAAACAATATTCAACGGCAATTGACATGTGGTCGGTGGGCTGTATTATGGCTGAACTTTTAGCCAAGAAACCACTGTTTGCAGGAGGGTCGGAGGTGAGTCAGCTCGACAAGATTTTGGAAGTTCTTGGCACTCCAAATGAGTCAAATTGGCCTGGTTATTCTGAATTGCCAGGGCCAGGAGGAGTGAGGGTAAACTTCAAGGCCAAGCAACCACATAATCAATTGCGCAAGAAATTTCCTGCCGCATCATTCACTGGATCTCCAGCTCTATCTGAATCTGGATTTGACTTGCTGAAAAAGCTTCTAACATACGACCCTGAGAAGAGAATATCTGCTGAAGATGCTCTTGATCATGATTGGTTTAGAGAGGTGCCTCTTCCCAAATCCAAAGATTTCATGCCTACCTTTCCCCCTAGCATTCCAAAGTAGACTGGTAAGCTGCAAAGACTGATGAGCTGTGGTAGTGTATGCCCAAGTAGGCCTCCCCATCTGGTAATCTTTTATTGCACTAGTGGATATCAGTGTCATTCATTGGAAATTGAATATTGTTTCTTGATGAAATTGATATATATTCTATTTGTGCATGTGCCATATGTAGTAGTTAACAAGTTTGCATATGATGAAATATACAAGTGTGTGAAATCTTTATTCAAGAATTGGACCAAACCTACCAAATTGTACTTCAATAATGCATGCCAATGGCATATCATTGATTGTTTAGTTGTGTTTATTTGGAAGAAATCCTTATTGAATGTGATAATACTTACAGACACACCTAAAGGATAGGATAGGACTGTAGATTACAATTCTCTTTTGGTACTGAAATTAAGAACCTGTGACGGCTCAATGAGGAAAGTTCTATTCAGTAGTGTCTGTCCTGCAAATACATGACTGCCCGTCTACCAAGCGTCAAAGCAAAGGTTTGCATAATCTTATAAGTCTTTTATCCTTTATGAAACCTCTTTAGACTGAATTCAGCCTTGTTTCCCTCTGAAGTTAATGTTTTAATGTTTTTCTGCCAGCTGATATGTGAATCAGGAAATGATCAAACTCTGATAGAGCCTAGATGATATGTGAATCAGGAAATGTTTTACAGTTTATGAAAATATGATTATATACCAAGCAGATGTGCTGAGATTGAGATAAGGCATTTTATCATAGAAAACATCATTTTTTAAGTCACTTCTTTTCTCTTTTATGTCATAGAAAACATCATTTTTTAAGTGGGAAAAAAGTAGTATACCAAAAGCCTGTCTCTTGTGGTATTGGGACATATATAGGCACTGCAAGTTACTGATGCAAGGTCTTTAGGTCTATGTGAATAGGTTTTGCAGCATCATGTAGGCAAGTCATTTTCCCAACAAGCTCAACAATAGAGGCCTTTACAAAATAATACTACTACAATTTACATGGTTTATATCACTTCCCATCATATTGTCTAAAGTTTTAAAAATGCAATACTTAAATTTATTTTAAGAGAAAAGGACCAATTTGGTCATCACAATCTAGGCACTACTCAGTTTCAAAATGTAGTTAACTTTTCCATCCAATATTTGATGATGGCGTGGCAATTTGAGGATGATGTGGCATATTTATAAATAAATAAATAAATAAGCCACATTAGCAAGATTATGTGGGAAACAAAACAATTAGGCAAAGAGAAAATGCTAAATTGAACAATCCACACCCAAAAATTGTTCACCTTTGACAAATCACACCACATTGACTCATTGAAAAATTATATAATTGTCAAAACCCAAAAAGAGTAATGAACTAATCAATTTATTAAAATCTCTTAACATCAAACATTAATATATGAGTTCAAGAAAAACATTAATAATATAACAGACACAGTAACTGTATAAAGAAAATTGTGCCCTAAAAGTTCACTATACGCGGCTTTATGCTCTCTGGCATTTAGGGTTCTTGTTTTTTCTTGTAGAGCGGCGGCAGTAGTCTGGTGGTGACAGAGCGTAGAGAGCAGTGCGGCGACGGTGATCGGGGACTAGCGACAACGAGCGGAGATCGGCGAAGAACAGGGAACGATGGAAATGGCTAGTGGGATTGAGAGGGAGTTGTGGCTTTTGGCGATTGCGGGGGAGGAGGATGGTGGTGTTGAGGTTGATGTGGCGGCGGAAATGGAGGGGGCCGGGGTGATCGGAAATGGCGGATCCTGGGACGTTTTTTGACGTAGGTGGTTGTGAACTTTGATGATATGTGGCATCAAATGGCCTCGGTGTGGAAACCGGCCATCCGTATGAGCGTGATGGAGGTGGTGGACGATAGAATCGCATAGATTGAACATCATTTCATCTTTGAGTTTTATGATGAAACCGATGCAAAAAGGGTGGTGGAAGGGGGTCCGTGGACTTTCAACCACAACGCGTTGATTTGTCAGTTGTTGAGGACCGGAGATGTACCGGCTAGGGTAGATCTCCATGAGCTTCATTTATGGGTGCAGTTGCATGACTTACCGGAAGACTTCCAGACGGAGAGGGTTTATCGGAGCATCGATAACTACATTGGCACATATGTGGAGATGGATCCAAACAACTTCACTCGGAATAGATCATATATTTGAGGATCAGAGTGGTGGTTGATGTGCGTCAGCCGATCAAGCGCCAATGACGTGTGAAGGCGGTGGGGGGAACGTGGTCATGGATCTCCTTCAAATATGAGTGTCTTCCCCACTTTTGCTTTTACTGTGGGGTGATGGGGCATAATGATCATGTGTGTAAGGAGCGGTTACAGAACCCGGATGTGGGCCCGGAAAGGGCTTACGGCATGTAGCTGAGGGCGGCCGGACATAGGAGTGTCGGTCAGGTGGGGGCACGTTGGTTACGGGATATGGAGGAGCCGGCTGAGATGGCGACTTCGATGGATATCAGTAATCCAACAACGGAGGAACATGTGTTTGCTATGGAGGCTAAGGAGGGTGCGACTATCATCGATGGAAAACGCCGAAGGACCTCGGAGGAGGAGGGAGGCAAAAAGCTGGAGCTGGAGGAATCGGACCTTATAGACAAGGTCCGGAATGACGAGTAGGTATTTCGGGGTTGGCTGGGTGGCTAGGCCACTCCAACAGAAGCAGTGTCTGATACGGACATGTAGTGTTGGTCAGGTTTTTTATATCGACAAGCTCGGTTCTCGTGTTAGGATTGGAGTGTATGCTCGATATAGGTCGGTTGTTTGATTTCATTTATGTGTTTTGGGTTCTGGATTAGCGGTTTAGGGGTCGGCGTTTAGTCGGGTTTCTAGGCCTATGTCTGTTCTTTAGGGGTTACTGTTCTTTTGTAACTTCGTTTTGACTTTTGGCAATAATGTTTATTATTTCCCTCAAAAAGAAAATCGTGGCCTAAAAATGTTATTGCTAAGGTCACTATAAGTTCGTAGAAACAAAACTAATGATGTGAATTTTCATTAATTCTGCTTCTTGTAGTCATTGCTTCATCACTTGCATCCATCTCTTCCTTTGAATAACGAAATGTGATTAATGTATTCATGCTACAAAAACGGTTAATAAAGTTCAAATTTTGGTAACAATATCATAAATAAATTGTTTTAGAATAACGGCTTACATTAATAGACACTTGAGTGAAAGTCTCAATACATACCAAATTACATCCAACAAATGTATATTTCTGGCATTAAGAACTCAATTTACCCAATTACATTCAACAAATGTATAAACCTACTTTTCACTTCATACACCTCAAGCATCCCATTGCAACAATAGTTCCAAGATGGTCTAGTTATCAAATGAAAGTTCAAAAAAAAAAAGGTAAATCTGAGCAACACCAATTCAATTCTCCAATAAATCATGCAAACTAACTTGTTAACTATACCATTCCTTATGGCACAACAAATAAAAAAAAAAATCATTAAATTTTCATAATAAATAACAATTACTACTAACCTTGCAATTGATCAATAATCAATTTCTTTCAAAAGTTTTTCTCTTACCCGTGTACAAGTTGGGATTCCTGTGATTTGTAGGAATGAAACAGGCACACTTAAATTGAAAGCCCTATTTTAACGAGTCTAGGTGGCTCATATATATTTTTTTTAATGACTTGCCATGTCATTGTCAAATTGCCACATCACTCAAATTGAATGAAAAAGTTAATCGTTGTTACATGAATTACTGCATAAGAAGTTTCAAGTATGCACCAGTTTGACTATATTTTAAACTAAGTACTATTTAAACTATTTTGTGATTGTACAAAAATATATATATATATATTTTGTGAAATTTTGATGACCAAATTGGACATTTTCTTTTATTTTAATTTGAAAAAGTTAAATTAATTAGTCAATGAGTTTTGATTGTGTCAGTTGTAGTGCAGCTTGATTGTTCATAGTGTGTGGAAAAAGTAACCTACTTGGGCACTGTTTGTAAAAAGTACTCTCACATTTTAAATTTTGTTATCACTAACTTTTGAAATAATAAAAAATGAGTTGCCGACTGGCTTTTAATGCTAACAATTTATACGTAATCAACTCATTAAAAAAACACGGACAATTATTACAAGACAATAACTTTTGGAGAAAGTAGAAACCTAACCAGGATTATATTTCATTGAACTAGATTTGATTGTTTTTGGATTCCATTTTAATTTAAAGACAATTATCATTTAGCTTTTGGATCTTATAGGTTTATTAGAGTTGATTTTAGAGATAGTTCCGAATTACTATCCACTTATAAGTTTCAAGCCATTTTATAACTACGATTTTCTTAACATTTTACTACCCATTTGTGACATCACAAATTAAATTACTACATTTTTTTTCTCCATAATATCTACACTATGTATGTATGAAGTGTAAATCTTATGAAAAAAAATGTAAAACTGAAAAAAAAAAAAATTGAAACTAACCATTGGTTTTGTACTCCAGATGGCAACATTTGCTTATTAATTTAACTATATGAATTTTGCTCTTCTGTAACTGATTTACAAAATCATCTAACAGATGATGATAGTTGAAAATCCAACTGAAATTGTTTTAAAATTAGTGAGATTTCATAATATGATGCCACCTAAGCATTATCACACAAATAAATTTGACGAAGAATTGCATAAAAAGAAAAGAAAAAGTTTCTATAAGATAATACTATTATCTAATAATTTTAAATATGTCATTTGCAATATTATATATATATATATATATATATAATATAGGGAGCTGATCCATACATGCAGAGTTTTATCATGTTTTTTCATGTATGCCAAATGTCATACTTTAATTGGTGAAAAACTAATTTGATTAAGAAAGATGATTAAGAGACGAGTAAAGCAATGTATATTAGGTATCCATATTCCATTGTAAGTAAACATGGTAAATTTACAAGTTCTGTATTGGTTACATAACTAATAATAAAAAATTAGTATGAGGTGACAAGTATGATGTATCAAATAGACAAATGTGTTGGTTATGTATCTTGTGTCAGATATATGAATAGTGTATTTAGATTATAAAAAAATTAATTTTGTTCGTTTTTTGGCTTTTACGGCTTCGTTTGACGTCCGATTTGGTTTTCATTTTAACGGTTGTGATTCTTACAATTTATTCTTCAATATAAGTATCATATTGAGTATTTTTGGAGAATTTATTTTTTAAACAGATTTGATGTGATTAAGATTTCGGGTACCACTTTGGAATATCAAATACAATTGGGGGCCAAGGGTGGAACTTCATATGCCATGACCTATGCCACTATAATATATATAAACAAATATAAATTGTACACAAATGTTATATTGGTTCGGTGGTTAGGAAGGGTTTTGGCAAGAGGTCTTAAGTTCGAGGTTTTCAATTGTCATTTCCTTTATTTTTTGGTGTAATTCTTGTAATATCATAATTATTAAATAACTTTGGACACCATTTTGGTATGGAAATGCAATAAGGGGCAATTTTTTCTAAGTAAATTTGGTTAAACCCACAAAACATCATTTAATTTAAATTTGACCATAAAATAAATTGGAGTATATCATTTTGGGTACTACTTTGGTATTCAAATGAAATTTTAGGCAATGTTTTAAAATAGAACTTGGTCAAAATCCCACAAAATACCATTTAATTTCAATTTGACCATAAAATAAATTGGATTATACCACTTTGGTATTGAAATGAAATTTTGAGTAATGATTTAAAAATTGGATCGGGAGGAGAACCGGTTATATTGGGTAATAAAAAAAAATTTACATAACTAAAAAATATATGTCCAATAATCAATCTAATATTTGTCATAATCAATCAACACTTACCTAACAAATTGTATATATGATAATTCATAGTTGAGTGAAAGTTGAATGTTTGAAATATAATGTATTTTTAATACAAATTGTATATATGTGATGATATTTGTAATATGATTTTTTTTTTTAAGTTTTGTAGATATATGTTAAACAACTTTTGTTTGTAATTTTCTTAAATGATATTGATAAATTTTATTTTGATTGAGATTAATATGAGTTCATGTTAATTAACTCAACTCGTTTAATAATCGGGTCTTATTGAACCCGTTTAACTCATTTAATTGGATAAAACTAAAATTTATTAAGAAAATCAAATGCTTTTTGGAAAATCAAATGCTTTTCGGCAAACACTAGTGTTTTCCGGCTAAAAAAATATATATAAGAATTTATAGAATTTTGGTAAGAACCCAAAGTGGTTCCTAAAACACAAATTGGTCTCCCTTTTTTTTTTTTGGAGTAAGTAAAGTGGTGCCAGAACTTTCAAATGTGTACCAAAGTTGTACCCAAACTTTTGGTATGAACTCACATGATATATTCAACTTCAATTTGTTTACTAAATAAAAAAGCATATTTCTAATGAAGGCTCATTTGTGTTATTTTGTATCAAAGTGGGACGGACATTTCGAACGTGAAGAGAGAAAGAATTTTGATGATGAACAAGTATAAAGCCACGTGTCAACTCTTGAGTGTGCATTGGGGTTTACATTTGTTTTTAATTTTGTTCGTTTTTTTTGGTTTTTACGGCTTTGTTTGACGTTCGATTTGATTTTAGTTTTGACGGTTGCGATTCTTGCAATTTATTCTTCAATATGAGTACCATATTGAGTTAAGAAAATTCTAGGGTTCAATTGATGTGAAGAAATTATGACCATTCTCTCCTTTTTGGCTCAAAATCCTTGAGATTTAAACCAATTTAGAGCACAATGATTTGATCAAAGAGAAGGCAAGATGAGGATTATGATAAAGGGATGAGTTATTAATTTCAAAGAAGGATTACCTGTGGAAAAACACGGAGGAGGATGAGATCCCCAATTTCTTTTTTTTTTTTTTGGAAACACCTAATTTCTTATTTTATCTTAGTTGCTCTATTTGAATTTGGTTGCTTGTTAGGCACCACCAATGAAAACATTAGGTTTGGTCTAGTATTTTTGAACTGGATATAATCATGTTTCACTGCTTTTTCTTGTTCTTTCTTTTTTGTTCCTGTAAATACAAAGAATGAGAGAGTGAGAGTTCATCAGTTGTTTTAATGTTTTTTTTTTGTTGTCAATAGACAATTTTCCTTTTCATTTTTAGCTTACAAGATGTCAAACTCAATTTTGTTGGATTTTTTATTGAATTTTCCGGCGGCCGGCAAATTCATCACTTGAAATTTTTGGTGGCCGAAAAAAAATTAACTGTCACGTCATCGAGTTAATGGAGAAGTTAACGGTAGGTACTCAATTGGGTGTAAAATAGAAGTGTAGTTACGAACTCTTGTACAATAAAAGATTGGGTACTAAATTTGGATTTCGGCCAAACTTTGGGTACCAAATTTGACTTCAATCCAATCTTGTTTATGCCAATTATATTATGACAGTTGGTCCATATACATATCCAACACAAAACTTGTAAATATACCATTCATTGTTTTCATCTAATGAGATGCCAACACATGTCACTGACAATATATGACTTTGTCCCCACTAATGATAAATTAGGAGTTGATTAACACATTTGTACAGTAATAACCTAAACCAACCCACCCATTTAAGTGGATGACCCAATACTGTTTATATGAATTCACATGGCCCACATCTAAATCTGACAAAATAAACGAATAGAATTAAATCTCACTGGTACATGAAAATGACATGTAAAAACCTTCATGTATGTATCATTTCGCTACTACTAATAATAATAATAAAAAAAAATTAACTAATCTAAATTAAAATAACCTAAGTTAACTAACCTTAGTTAAATAAAAAAAAACCCTAACTATATATGATCTCATCTCACCCTAATTTCAGAAAATTTTTCACATGAAACACTCCCTCCCCTCCTCTCCCTCTAAACTGCCGAGCCTCTCCCTCTTCCCCATCACCGGACGGCATGCCTCGCCGGACAGCCGCCGTACTTAGCCGGCCTGATCTCGCTCACATTCACTATTCGCCGGCCTGATCTCGCTCGCTCACATCCACTGGACCTGCTTCACTAGATCAGCAACATCTCAATCTCGCCGGACTGCTTCGCCGGACAGCCACGTCCAGATCTCGGTCGCCACTGTTTCTGCCTTCGACGGCCTCCGCGGCCAGATCCGGCGAGCATGTTTGGTAAGCCTCGCCGGAAAGTCGTTGCTCTTCACCGGCCTCCGCTTCCCACTCCCACTCTCATCACGGTCTCTATTCCCGATCTCTCTCATCACGTCGGTAGCCGTGGCCGGTGGCCGTGCTCGTGCAACCCAATGATAGGTGAGATCCAATTTTCAAGTTTAAAGTTCCATTTTTGGGTTGATCTAGAGGTTTAATTTCAGATTTAATTTTAGGATTCAATTTGAAATTTTGCCTTTCATTTTTGTTCAGATCTGATTCTTGGAATTGTAATTTTGTAAATTAATAAAATTTATTTAATGTCTTTTTTTTTGTATTCATTTGATGTTTGGTGAACTGAAAAAAGAACCGTTGGCTCCATTCTGTCCATGAACAATAACCCTATTTCTGAGGGCAAAATAGTCATTTATATTGCCACAACACCTCCTTGAATGAGTTACTATTTCCCATTGGAGGTCTCAACCTCCAATGGCAAACCACCTCCTTTAAGGAGGATTTTACTGTTCAGCTCCTTTAAGGAGCAAAAATCAAAATTTTACCAAACAGACTACTTCACATGTGGCATGGAGCTCCTTTAAGGTAGTCCTATGTGACATATCCTTAAAGGAGACAGTAGAGAAAACAAACAAGCCCTAAATTGTCTTCCATGATATTTAAATTATATTAAATAATTACTTTTATTCAATTATTTTATTAGCGTGACGGTTTCAGTTGAAATATACAACTCAAGTGACCAACACATGACCCGCCACATAATCAAAATAATTGAAAATAACAATTGTTTAATATATTTTAAATTCAGCTTTAGATTTTTTGATGGAAAAACAAACAAAAAATGACCATTTTAGGTCCATATTTGAAAGTTCGGGGACTATTTTAAATAGGTTAAAAAAATTCAGGGATCAAATTAGGTCTTTTACCTATGTTAAAAGGATATATATGTAATTTTTCATATATTTCAAAATTTTGATTTCGAGTATATTTATTTCAAACAAAATAGTTTACATTGTTTGTACCTATACAAACATAGTATTATCAACTTTTCATGAATCTTCCTTTCAAAAATTTACATCCATATATTTAATGCTTATAATCTATGGTATTTTACTACTCAAATCAAACTATACCTTACTAGGAAAAAAGAGCGAGACAATGTCATCTAATTACCTTTTGAAGAGTTTTTTTTATACGACGAAGTACAAATGTTGTGTGAAAACCAATGTTTTCTTTGAAATGTTGGATTCATACCAAATTAATTGTTTGAATAACTTTAAAATTTGGATTTGTATTTAACTCAAATCCAATCGCATTCAAACACGCTGTGAGTATGAGATTTCAAATAAAAACTTATAACTTGTTAGTTGAAATTTTCTAGTTTTCCATACATTATACTTTTATTCAAAATACAACATTATTAATCTCAAATTTTAAATAATGAATTCGATATTAAATTCATATTCTCAAATATAATGCTAAAAAGTCTACATTGGAATCGGTACTTAAACATGAGTGGTACGATTATTAAAAGATACCTAGGATGATTAATTTATGAAATTTACAACCTAACTAAATTACTTTTTATGATAGGAAAAAAAAAAAGAATATTTTTATTTATCCTTAATTTTTTAAACAGTATTTAGTGTCTCAATATTTTTGTAAGTCCAATTTTTTTTTTATCGGAAAGAACTGGTGATATTCCCTAGAAAGATAAGTACAATAGGGTGATAAAGAGAAGATAAAACAAAATGATAACAATGCGCATAAAGGGAAATCCAAAAACCTAACCGACTAATCCAATACTAAAAAATAAAACTTCTCCCTAGAATACCCTATTAACCTAGAATCTTTCAAAAGTAAAAATCTCTGTGATTGAAGACGGGGCCTCGGCATGACCTATCCCCGACAAGACCTCGGAGTAAAAACCAGACCATTCTTGAATAAAAAACGATCAACGTTGCACAATGATCCAGAC
>JAYMTA010003773.1:0-13656 GCA_036897625.1 Pelargonium cotyledonis | reverse complement strand
CCGCTCAGGAACCTCATGGTTTATGAGCGGCCCCGCAAACTAGCGGTTGACACCTTTGGCACCTTTAAGCCGCTCTACCACACCCAAACTAATTCTCATTCGAGCCGGGTAGGACCACAAGAGGGGCAAAACTCTCCCTACCAAGTTTTAACATAGTTGCATTCCTTGAAATTCAAGCCGGGTAGGACCACAAGAAGGGCAAAGCTCTCCCTACCAAGTTTTAACATAGTTGCATTCCCTGAAACTCGAACTCGAGACATTAAGTTAAACTAATACAATTACGGATACAATTATTTTTTTTGAACTCACATGAACAATTAGATATAATTAAATAAAAGAATCAGGAATAAAAGAGGACCACGTGTAGACTTGCCCACCACATCAAACCTCTTCAAGGCTGAAGAACCGCTTCCCATTCACACTTCTAATAGCTCTCTCTCTCTAGAACAAGACCCTGCAACTGCAAGCACATCTTTTGTTTGGCTACTTCATTACAGCTCCATAACCAAAAATGGCTTACATGCCTTTCTCTGCAACTTTCTCTTCACCTCTCTATGGCTTCACTCAGTCCAGACCTAGCCCCAATTCTGCTATTTACGCTTCCTCCTCTTTCTGGCCTCCAATGGCCACTGTCCTTTCACCCATCAAATCCTCTCTCGTCTCAGCTCTATCTTCCTTTTCTCAACATGGGTTCTCTTCGAAACTACCAAGTACTCGTGGGGTTGTCGTCAAATCTCGATATCCGGGTGTTTTCGCAAGAGCCGCTACGGAGAAAAGCATTCACGATTTCACCGTCAAGGTATGTGAGTTGTAAAGATGCTCGCTTTTTCTATTTTGTTCACTATTGGTTTGTGGGTTTTGGATGGAATGCTTGTCTGCTGCAAAATTTGCCTGTTTTTGTTATAAAATTGATGCCTCAAGTTCGAGACAGTAACTTGGGACGAGACATGGGAATTAAGGTAACTTAGGATATATTAAGGTGGGTTTGTTGATGCAGGACATTGATGGGAAGGATGTTTCTCTGAGCAAATTTAAGGGGAAAGTCCTTTTGATTGTGAATGTTGCTTCTAAATGGTATTAATTATTCCTGTATTGTTGTTCAAAGTATATGTTACTTGTGCCATTGGTTTACAGTAATTATAGAGATGTTTGTGATCTTATGGGATATTTTGCTTTGAATTCCAGTGGTTTGACTGCATCAAATTATTCGGAACTCTCACACTTGTATGAGAAGTACAAAACTCAAGGTATGCTGTCGGTTTCGAGGACCATGGTCAGCTTTATACCCTTTAGAGTTAAAGCCTTTTGCATAATTCAATTTTGTACAAAATTCTATGGCTGAACTATTATCGTAGGGATTTGTTCGCATGTTTTAGTGTTTCGAAAGCCTGTACAAGAGTCTAAAATGAGCTTCCCAGTGTGCTTGTTGAATTTTCAGTTGATCATAAAGAGACTAATGTATTCTCATAGTTTTCTGTTTTTGCTAATTTTCCTTTTGTGTAGTACGATCACACAAGAGAGAGTTGTAAACGTAAGTGAACTCTTTCCTTAATAATTTGGGAGGTGTACGAGCTTTTCTTACAATTTCATTGTTTCTCTAGACTCTAGGACGGGGTATTGATGGATGGCAGGTGTTAATTACTCGTATTCAGATAAACATTGTTGGAAGAATACACACACTCATACCCCAATATAAATATGCTTTTAGACAATGTACACACACTTATCGAGCGTTTCTTATATAATATGCTTTTTCCCCCTCAACAATGTACGTCATTTTGACAATGCTTCAGTCATATACGTACCAACTATTATGCCGTTAAAAGCGTAGCAGTGTTGTTTGTCTTGTAAAAGTGAGTCAGCATATCTATTCATATGAATATTTATACTGGAGTTTACGAACTATGAACTATCACCAGTTTGTTTTTTTATAATTTCAGTTCAAGTGATAGGTTGAAGGTGGTATGTTGCTGCATGAGGTTAATCAAAGTCGAGGAAGAAACAATGGGTGTTTCCGTGAAGGGAATATAAATAATGAAGGTTTAACCAATTTTGTTTCAACCAAACAGATATAGGATTTTCACTGTAAACTACACTAAGAAGATCAATAAAGAAGTTTTCAAAGGCAAACTAAGAAGATGAAGGGAACTTAGAAGACTGAATATGTGTTTCTTTTATTCTTATTATTTTATGAGTATGAAACCCACTTAAATTAGAGATATTTTGGTATTTTTGTTCAGATTTTCAGATATGTTTCTTAATTGGTTGGTTTACATATGTTGAGCACGAGAAGACCATTTCTCTTATTTAGATGCCACTGCTAAATGATTTATAAGTAATTTCATTGCAGGTTTTGAGATTCTAGCTTTTCCTTGCAATCAGTTTGGAGGACAGGAACCTGGGTCAAATCCAGAAATCAAGCAATTTGCTTGTACAAGGTTCAAAGCTGAGTTTCCTATATTCGATAAGGTTGGTGATGTGCATCTCTTGTGTATACATCTTGGTTTTCAGGGAGCATCAGCTACTAAAAGTTGTGCGTAACAGGTTGATGTTAATGGATCAAAAACAGCCCCAGTTTACCAGTTTCTGAAGTCAAGTGCCGGAGGATTTTTAGGTGATGTTATCAAATGGAATTTTGAGAAGTTTTTGGTGGACAAAAATGGCAAGGTTGTGGAGAGATATCCACCTACAACATCACCTTTTCAAATTGAGGTATGTTTTTGTTGTCATTTTTTTAATAAAAAAATGTCCATTGAAACTCAGTCACTACTTTTAGTTAAATAATTAAATTATTAACTAGTTAGGCTTCTATTCCCACCTTAAACATGCCATGAAGCCTTATTGTTTCCTTAGTTGATTATAATGTAAATGGAGGACCAGACAAAAATGCTTTGTATACCAATTTGTTTGACTAATTTCCTCCTCTTAATTGTGATAGCTAAAATGATGGCAGCTTGCATATTTATGATATTCTGTTCAATCAAACACATATTTAGTCTACTAGATTTTCCCATGCTTGTATATATATATGAAGCTCTGTTAATTCCAACTGGTTTTAGACGGCAATGCATTCTCTGTGGCATGAAGTATCGTCCAAAATTGGTTGTGCTCTGGTGTAGAAAAAACTCTATTTTTTTCGTTCATCCTAGAAATTTGTAGTTTTTAGAAACAGTACTCCCCAGTCCCAAAATGATTGTCCATTTTCCTATTTTCATAAAAACTTAGGATGAGCTAGTTAGGGTTGGACTTCATCCTTGATATCATGCGCTCTTCTTATAACAAACTCAAGGGTTTCTAACTAACTTATCTTAGTTAATGTTGAGTGTTGATTATTCATGCATAACAAAGTTTCAAAAATGAAAGTCGGCGCTCATTTTTGGACAATTTTTTTTTCCTCTCCTTAGGTTGCTAAGTGAAGTCTTTTACATGATTTCAGTGATTTAGAACTTTGGAGTTCCTAAAAATAGTAAGATCTGCATTCACTTGGATCCCCATAAAGGGGTACCCCTATAAATGTAAAGAAACCTGAATATATCAAACTACAATATTATCGTCTGATGAGCAAGAAACAACTTTTTATGGTACACTATGAAATTAGTGAGCATGCTGCTATGTACATCAAGCATTCATATTCTGCTTGATAAAACTTATGATATGTAATACTGAATTGTAAGATTCGCAATTAGTTGTCTTTCTGATAAAGACTGAAGTGTTGAATTTATAGTCTGATTTGTTGGCACATATTTTGGTGTATTATGAAGCTAATGAGCATTAGTAAATGCATGGCAGGGATTCATATTCTAATAGAAAGACAATTACTTCCCATTATTAATGGAGCTCCACTTGAAGTACCAATATACTAATATGATAGTATACATCATTTCACTTGTTTAATAGGGTTGTGTACTAGCAAATGGTTCACCACGAGCCTAGTAAGGGTTTTGCAGGTGACTTGTCAACAGGTGCAACTTAAAGTTGGTTCTTGACTTTTTGGTTTTCTGGATAAATTAGGAATTGAAAATGTGTGAAGCCATAGGCTTCTATATTGCCTAGTAAGGGTTGTGCAGGTGACTTGTCAACAGGTGCAACTTAAAGTTGGTTCTTGACTTTTTGGTTTTCTGGATAAATTAGGAATTGAAAATGTGTGAAGCCATAGGCTTCTATATTTTGGCTTGTCCTGTCCTAATGGAATCAGGAGGAGCTTCATCTACTTTGGTCAAATAAATCATTTATGAAAACAATAGTTTGCTTAGAAGTTCTTATTGGACTGCTACAAATAATAGCATTGTTTAGTTGCCAATTTCTGTACCAATTTTTAGGACTCGTGTTTTTTAAGTCAATACCAGACTTAAGTATATGTAGTTCAGAAGTCAAAAGGTGAAAAGATCATCCAATTACACATATATTAATGTCAATGAAGTTATCAAATATGCCTCTGGTTATTGTATGATGTTTCATATGTATTTTTGTTCTGTATTTGGAATGTGCATGCAAGGAAAAATAGTTGGTGTAAAGAGAACTCAAGTTTCATTCATAGCATCACCAGTTTCAGAATAATGTCTCTAACATCCATAATTTTTCCTGTATATTTCAGAAGGACATACAGAAGCTAGTCACTGCATAAATTGTGAAGTCTCCGAAGCACACCAGACGACAATCAGCTATTCTAAAGAGAGTAATAACATACCATTTAATGTAAATTTGTGGGGTTGGGTATAAGGTCTTTGTTCTGTATACATTTAAGATTCATACTGCTTCCCATTCTCGTATATTGCTTGTCATTTGCAAATTTTATTGTCTAATCTTAGAACTGGACCATTGATTATAATATTATTCGATGTATAATTTTATGAACTGAAGTCCTAAATAAGCAAACCATGATGTGGGAAGTGGTATTGCTAGATGTACAAAGACTATCTGTTTCTTATTGGGCCTCGAATCTTCGGAACCAAGAAAAGAATGTGACTCATCGAAACCGCAAACTTTTGCCCTTTTAGACCATGACTGAACGTATACCACATGCACATTTTGAAATAATTTCCATTTGATTTTAGTTCTTGAACTGTAATGTATGTGACAAAGTCCATGCACCATGACTTTGTATGCAATTTTTTTGTTATTGGTGAAGTCAACATTTGCTTCTCTTTCGACATAAAATCCTCAGATCTGCATCCTCCTCTGACCGAAACATGGGTACCTTAAAAACCCAAGAACTTGTCCAAAACCCAGAATCTGATCCAGAAAACCACCACCCACCACCCAAGACCTTCACAAGAACCAGCCCTTTTTCGATCGTCTTCGAACCATTTCAATGGCTGAAGATGCTTTGTTCCAAGCTGAACCCGAGCTTCGTGATTGGAGTTGTTCTCGTCTATGGCCTCGGGCAAGGCTTCGCCGGATCTTTATTCAAGGTGGTCTCCGATTACTACTGGAAAGATGTCCAGAAAGTGCAGCCATCAGCAGTTCAGCTCTACATTGGACTCTACTACATCCCCTGGGTCATGAAACCCATCTGGGGAATCTTGACCGATGTTTTCCCGGTCAGAGGTTACCGGCGACGGCCCTACTTCGTTCTCGCCGGAGTTCTTGGCGCCGTCTCTGCCTTGCTGGTTGCTACTCAGGGAAAATTGGCTATTCCGGTGGCCTTGTCCTGTTTGATTGGCATCACAGCTGCGATGGCCATTGCTGATGTCACCATTGATGCATGCATTGCAAGAAACAGCATCGAGATCCGATCTTTGGCGCCGGACATGCAGAGCCTCTGCGGCTTCTGCCCCGCCCCCCGAGCTCCCATCGGCTAACTATGCAGCAGGGTCTTTGTTCACAGTCTTGGTGCTCAGGTCAGCTCGTTTTCTTCAAATTGTTGTATTTTTTGGATAGATCGGTTGATAAATTTGCATCTTCTGGATTCATAAAACCCGAAATAAGTGAATATTTCCTGAATTTCACTCTGGTTTCTGCAGGGGGCATTGGGGATTTTGGCAATTCCACCGGCTTTATCGGTGGTTCTGGGTTTTGTGATTTATGAACAGAGAACGACCAGTGTTCGCTCCGAGAAGAAGAAGGTACAGTTCTTTACTTTTTGTCGGTTGCCAACGTTTAATTTTCCTGGTCAACGCCGCCTTGCATGGTGCTGCTATGCATTTCATTCTGAAATCTATACCAAAACACCACCAATATTGATCAACAATGTACATTTTTACATTTCTGAACAGAGCCGGCAATTCGACACAGTACACGAAATTAACAAAATTAGTCTGGTTAAACTCACACATTTAGTAATTGTGTTGTGTTTGCGTTAGATCTTCAAAACATACACGCACTATTTGTAAGTCACGTAGTGATACACCCAACACGCACAATTAAGTATATAACTGTATAATTATCCTACTAACGTGTCAAACGTGTTGAGTCAACAAAACTCATTTAGGTATTGTGTAAACGTGTCGTGTTCGTATTGGGTCATACAACACGATTACTAAACATGTCATGTCCATGTTGGGTCGTCCAACACACAAACAATCTTCAGTAGGACTCGAACACAACACGCACGCACGAATGGTAAGTTCTAGTTCTGAATATTACAAGTTCTGTGTTGTTGTGCAGGCAGTTGATAAGCTGGTAGTAGCAGTGAGGGGCATGTACGAAACAATCAAGTTCCCTCAGGTGTGGAAGCCTTCCCTCTACATGTACCTGTCTCTGGCTCTCAGCATAAGCACTCATGAAGGTCAATTTTACTGGTACACCGACCCTCACGCCGGTCCTGCCTTCTCGCAGGTACGCATTGCACTCCTTGAACATCAATCCATCTTAATTTCGCATAAAAAATCGCAACTCACAACAGTTTCGGGTTTGCAGGAGTTTGTCGGGGTGATTTACGCGCTTGGTGCACTAGCTTCCATGGTAGGAGTCATAATCTACCACAAGACTCTCAAAGACTACCCTTTCAGAAGCCTACTCTTCGCGGCACAACTCCTCTACAGCCTCTCGGGAATGCTCGACCTCATCTTCGTCCTCCGGTGGAACTTGAGGCTCGGGATCCCGGATTACTTCTTCGTGGTCATGGAAAATTGTGTGTCTCACATTATAACCAAAATAAGGTGGATGCCGATGATAGTGTTGAGCACTAGGTTGTGCCCTATAGGAATTGAGGGGACATTTTTCGCGCTCTTGATGTGCATCGATAGTATTGGCTCGCTCTCCTCCAAATGGGGTGGAGGTATGGTTCTTCACATGTTTCATGTCACGAGAAATGATTTTACGAACTTGTGGTTGGTCGTTTTCATAAGAAACGTTCTCAGATTCGCGACGTTGGGATTGATTTTTCTAGTGCCTAATGTTGATCAGTCGGATGTGTTGATTCCACCCGATATTCTAACAAAGTGTCCGGTTGTAAGTGTGGACGAGGAGATCTTGCAACTTGTGCCTATGAATGCGAAAACACAAGTATAGTTTGCCTATACATTACATGTTGATTTGAGATGTGCTATATGAGGGAGATCCTCCATAAAAATTTACAATGTACAAATGGGATCTACATTTCAGAAAACTAAACCAATACAATGGCTCAAATTATACAATAGTTTATGTAAAAGTCTTCAACTTTAATGATATCAAAGATAGGTCATTGGAGATTTAAAACTTAGAAACATAATCTATCAAATTTGAATTCTATACTTGCTAATTTGGGAAAACAAATTTGTAAGGAGAATGTGGTGTTTCATTATAATATATCTTTCAAATGAAGCAATATTAGAGAGATTCAGTTAATTGTTCATCTTGTTAGTTCGAATGAATGATAATGAATTAGCTCGACTACAAGCGAGAAAACAAAAACACTAGTTTATGTATATCTGTTGTAAAAATTGTTATCATTTCAAAAACAAGTGTATGGCCTTTAACCCTCTAACAAAATTTAGAAATCAAGTACACCATCTTCTAGTGTTTACTTTTTTTCTTCAAACAAAAGATTATGTTGGTAACTGGAAAGAAATTGAAGTTCAAGCTTTCTATCTCTCTTTACTGTGAGTGATGATTCAAGTAAGTGTGGTTCTAGCTAATGGGTATTTGAAGAAACCGTCTACTTATAACTCTTTTATATAAATAGAGTGAAGTTTCGAAGGCATCAAAAACTTTTAAATCGTCTCATGCTTCCATTCCGTAAAAGAATCCAACAATGAAGAATATGATCACCTTCACAGATCGTTATAATATGTGTACTTCTCAACAACTTAACAAAATTGTTAACATATATATATATATATAGCAATCTAGCAAGATGTTTAAATTACATTTTCTTCTTCAATTATTTGTGTTTGTTAAATCTCTTCTTTTAGGTCTTAGGTATTAAGTAAAAAAAGGTAATGACAAATGGTGGTCTATTTTTTGGTCTCAAAACACGTAACGTACTTAAGTTATAAAACGAACTTTTGGGAGTACATCAGTTTTGACATTGTTAAAATTTGTGTAAAATGACTATTTTATCCTCTTGCTCTTATGTTTCTGTTGATGATGAAGCTTCTGCCATTTCTTTGTTTTGTGTTCGTGTTTTTCATATCACCAAACATTTTTCTTAAACAAATAACATAAATGAATAAATTGCAACACCCACAACCTTACTTTCTGGGTATTAGAATCAAGACTCAATATATGTTTTTTTTATATATAATGAAATCAACACACAGAGTCAAGACTTGCTATGCTTTTTTATTTTCTATCAGCAATTTGGTACCATGTTTTATTAAATTCTATTGGAAGAAATAATAGGACAGGTACAAAAGAAAAAAAAAATCATAAAACTTGAAAAAACAGGGGATACATCAGTTTAAGTTTTTATTGAAAAATCATAGAACTTGGATTTTGAAACGTAGAAACTGCCCATATTTTTCAAATACTAGATGAACAAGTAGATTTCGATTGCAATAAGTTTAAGTTTTTTTTCTGCAAAATCCATATTCCGGCGACCGGAATATTCAAAATTATGAAGTTCCCGGCGCCGGGAAATTCATAGTTTTGAAGATTCCGGTCACCGGAATCTGGATATTTCAGAAAGATTAAATTAAGAATCAGATGTCCAATATCAAATCCAACATCAAACTCAAACTCTAAGTTAAATAAAATAATCAAAATCAAACTCAAACTTTAAACTAATTCATAAATCAAAACCAAATCTGACAGAGTATGAATTTGGGACTGTGATGAGATGAGTTTGAGATTGAGTTGAGGCTGATCTGAGATGGATTTGAGATCGGAGAGTGAGATTGACAAGAAGAAAATGGTGGTGATGATGAACTGTCATCACCATTGGCAAGAACAAGAAGAAAGAAAATTTTGGGAAAAAGACAGAAACAAGCTATAAGGGCACAATTGGCATTTAGAAAAATTATTAGATAATGTGTTTTGGAATTAAAAAAAAGGGCCATCTGTAATTACCTCAAGTAAAAAAACAAAGCTTTTAAGAAAAGTTTTGTAGTTGACTTTTGACCAAAACATCCAATAGTTTAAGGTCTCCTTTGATAAATAAAAAATTAATAATAAAAAATCTCAAAACCATACATGATGAGTGTCATTTTCGTAAATACCGACTCTTCTTGTTGGGGTTACCTAATCCAACGGCTACTACAAGCCCATCATCGAGCAGTGGGATCCAACGGTCTACTCTAAATTTCAACTGAATCTCTCTCGTTTTCTGTCTCTTCGTTCCTTTCTTTGCTCCCGTCTCTGCCAAGCTAAAACGACTTCATTCACTCACCTCCTATTCTCTGCGACATCCATGGTAATTTTCTCTGCGATTATTGTTATTTTCTATTTCCTATGTAATCATAATAATTCCTCTGCGTTTTAGCTTCACTCAGCTCTTTGTTATCTCTAAAACTGTACCTAAAAATTAGGGTTCTATCACTTTTTTTTTTAATTGTATTTTAAATTGGACGATTTTGAGCTCTGTTTGGTTGATTAGTAAGTGTTACCAAGTCGGAAAACAAATACTTGTTAGATCATGATTGTTCCTTTTCCTGACAGCCGATTGAAGAAAAAAAAAATTATACTTTGGCGCTGTTGGATGCTCAATTTTTCATTTTTCGGAGTCATTCAATTTCTTGGTGCACTGAAACTTAGCTGAAATTTTAGTGCATGTGACTTGTTTTGCTCCAGCAGTGTAATTTCTGCTGGTTTGAGTTACATGCTTGGATGTGTTTTTTGGTGTCTTAAAAAGTTAAGCAGCTGGTGTAATTTGTGTTAGATTTAGGAATTGGTGGATTGATTGGTATTGGATATTATTAATTTTTAAAGTTTTTAGTTTTATGTGCATAAGTAATGTCTACTGTTTAAATTGATACATATTAATGTTATGGTGAAGAGATTGTCTATTTGTGAGCATAGTTGGCTAAATTTTTGGAATTAGAACTCTTTCTATGTGGTCAGCTTCATTGCCTCAGAAGTAGTACAATGAAGGGTACTTAATGTTTGTAACTTTATGATGTATAACTGTCGCTGAAGCACACTATGGGTAGATGTACTACTGAGTGAGCATGACTGCACGAGTATGGATTCCATACAATGGAGAGTGCACCTGCAACTTCTTTCTGATAATTGTTTTTCCTGCATGTCTGCACTCACCTCCCTTCACACCGAATTGCATGCTTTGTTTTTGGGTTAGCTTGCTTGCACCATGCATGTTCATTTTGTGTGTTGGTGACCTTTTTGGGCTTGGTTTGGAATGTAGTGTGGATTCTAGAATGCTCAAAAGATCCTCTGAAGTCAATTTTAATTACTTCATGTATAATTCTATTCCCTGATTAACTCCTGCGGTTGATGCTATTATGCCAATTGTGTTGTTACCACATCTATTTTCTCTGCATTCATCTATGGAGTTGACCTTCAGTCTAATCTCTGTAATCATGAAGTGGAAAGTTTCCAGAATCCGCACGCGTAATTGCTACTTTGTGATTCATCACATGCTTTTATTGTGTAATTATTATCCTGATGGACTGTTGTCTGATCTCTTCTGATCTCTTCAATAGGCTAACAAGCACACAATTATTCTGATGCAAACTTCTCAAAACAGAGCAAGTAGGACATTTATGGATTATGATTCAGTTAGTCAAGCAATGGATGGTATGTTTTATCTATCAATACTTTGGTTTCTTCATTGCTCAGATTATTTAGGGTACTTCAGGCGATGAAATGGCTTGTCATTTATCTTAATGACACTGGACCTAACAGTTCATGGGCCCCAAAATGCAATTGTTTTCTGGTTCATGGTTAATGAACCTAGCAGCCTACATGTTTGAGCATTATTGCTATTTGAGCCGAAGGGAAGGAAGGCTTCTGATCCAATGAATGTGAGATATATAGTTCATGATGTTTGGATATATGCACATTATATAATAGCGAAGTTAGAACTTAGGCTGGTCGTAGGCTTGTCAGCTAAAATGCCAGTTAATTGAGTTTGGAACGTTATATTTTTGTACAGATATTAACTTACAGTGGTGATACATATTGTATCTATTTTTGTTTACTTTATTATTCATTCTGAATATGAAACCATCTTAGTTATAATTAGGCAGTCCTTGAAGTATTGATCATGAATAACTATGAGAATTTTTCTGGGTTAGATTCTTTATTTGATTTGTCTTCTCACATGAATGTAACTATTGTGTTCGAAGGTTTGGGCAAAAATGTGTCAGTTTTACTGACTAGTGAGTTTTATTTGAACTTTTGATGGCCTGACTGATGTAGTAAAGCATTGGTAAATTGACTGTTTCATTCATGATTTGGGTTACATTGTAGTATCTATTTGAATTTTAATGAATTTAGTAATTTTAGATTTTCATGTGCTCTTATGACGCTACTCCATGTCAAAATTTTAATCTTTTTAGCCACTTGAACTTGCTTTATTTTGTGGGGCATTTGATCTTTTGCATTCCATTACTTGTCCTATACTCTCCTTCTCCCTCACTTCTTACAATCATTCTGTCCTTTCCTCCATATTTTTATGTTGACACATTTAGTGTTGGTGTTAAAATATCTGGTGCCTGGTGTGTATTTTATTTTTCATTGTCGTGGAATCTATGTAGCGTGCTCTTTTTTCTTCTTTCATTTGTTTTGTTTGGTTCCATTGATAACTAATCTAGTTTAATGTACTTACCGTGAATTTAATTGAATGGATATTAAAACTATATCATCTTTTCGTTCTTTTCACAATTTCACTTTGTATTATACATGTGTACAGGTATTTGTGGACTCTACGAAAGGAAACTTAAGGAGTTAAATCCAGCCATTCGAAACATCACCTATGACATTGCAGATCTCTATAATTTCATTGATGGCCTAGCAGATTTGAGTGCGTTAGTGTATGTCTCTCTATTTCTCTCTCTATTTCTCTCTCTCTCTCTCTCACACACACACACACACATTGAACACTTCCAAAGCATTCTGTTTATTACATGACTGTTGGAATGGTGCAACTAATACTATATGCTTGGTTATGCTTTGCAGATATGAACACTCAGTTCAGGCTTATTTGCCATATGATCGACAATGGATCAAACAGAAAACATTTCAACACCTCAAAAAATTGGCGCATTGAATGAGCTGCAAAACTCAGTATCCATTCACTACTTGGATATGTGTAGAATGTAATTCATTAGGAGTACATGTAAGTGCCAACTTGGAGTTATAATTGAGCTTTGCTTTTGCTTTTGATTGTAAGGTGCAATGTAAAACTTGTGCCCTATCTCTCTCTGCACACAAGTTTTAAGAAAAGAACAGATTCTGGCTCAAAGTATCTGATAATCAAGTGCTGTTTGGTTAATGTATCCTTATCAAATTATCTATGATCTTTTAATCAGTTTGTTTTATACTATAAACCTATATGATATGAATTCTGTAGTGTAAGGTCTGAAGCAAAGGGTTAGATCAGTTTTACTGCAATTTCAATCTACTTACCATTAAACGGCCATAACGTCCTTAGATGAGAGAGTGAGAGATCTTTTGCACTGCAATTTCAGACAATGGTAATCAAATATGACAAATTTGTATGCAAGCATGTTAACAGGCAAATAGTAGCAAACAAACTATCACACCATAAAAAAAATTGGGTGTTTACATCACCATAAATGTAGCGATAATCAACGACTAATCAGAAAACGCCAATTCGTCCTCTATATAATGATTTTGCGAGTGTCAATACCCGCTAAAGGCATGAAGTATAAATCCACTTTTTCGCTTTGGAAATTGATTTGTGTTGTTCTCTTGTTTTTGCTCGTAATAGCATCTTTAAATTCTCTCTATAACGTGCTTATTTGTTGGTTTCTTACTCATGTGCTAGAGATGTTTATTCTCATGGATAGACCTCAATTTTTACTAACTGATGTGCATTATTATGGTGTGTGCTCCATAAGTTAAGGTGTCCAAGTGTTTAAACGCAAGCCTAACTTAAAAGTTAAGCTCATCTCAAGAATGTTACGAAGCGTTGGTTTTGTATATATTTATATTGTACATTTCTTTTGTTTAAGGAGGTTTTTTTCTTTGATAAAAAATGAAATAATTAAGAAGAATAAAATTGGTATTTTGAAAAGTTAATCATACATTTGCCTCATGCTCATACTTTATGTGGATAGATGTGTAAATTACTCATATATATATATATATATA
>JAYMTA010003772.1:0-13660 GCA_036897625.1 Pelargonium cotyledonis | reverse complement strand
TAAATAAATAAAAGTGTAAAGCTAGCATATGCATATGGCGTGCATGTAGTATGTGCTTTGACTGAGATGAGGGGTGGGTGAGTGAGAGGACAGTTACCCAACATGTCACAGTACCTGCTAGTTGATGGACTTAGATCATCCAAGTCGAGTAATATATCCCAAAGTAGCATAACAATTGAATGCAATTTCTGACCCTTCAGAGCAACAACAGAAGCTGCAGCAGGTAGCAGAGCGTCTGCAGCAACAGCTCGAACATCATCATCAGGATCTTCCAGCCCAGCTTTACATGCAGGGAGAACAAAACCAAGCAAATCATGCAGCATTTCCTAGTGTCAACAAAATAAACATGAACATTCTAGGATTATGGTGAGGAGAAGAAACCAAAATGATGAGCACATGAGTAACTTTGTATTAGAAATATGCATTTCTTATACCCAAAAAAAGGTTTCAGCCTAAGAGATCTAGATGCAAACAAATGCAAGACCAAGGAAACCCAACAATTTAATAAGTACTAAATGATTAAACATGCATATATCAAAACATATATAATCTATTAGTATAGGCAAAATAAAAAAATGGATACTGAGTGCGGAAATATCATACAGGGTAAAAAAAAATTGTAGTCCAATAAGATATGGGGCTTCCATAAATTACAGCTGGCCTCCAGCTAGAAATCAATAAATAGTTTATTTATCTTGATTAATATAACCACCAACCTTAAGAATTCAATCAATATACTATACTCAATCTACTTTAGTACACAATCAGATGATGCACAATACAGCAATTCACCACCCAAAAATATATATTTTCTCAAATTTCTAAGACCATCAAATACCTTGTTATGAAGACAATTGTTGGGAAAAAAAGAAGGAAAGATGATATGGAGGAGAAATATAAATGGAGTGAAGAGAGTATGAACACAAGAAATAACACAATTCGACCATAAGGCCTACATCCACACCCCAAAGGGCTACATTTGTATACTCTACTTGATGTGTCTAGTACAGTGAAGCCATATTTCTAATGGGTGTAGGAGATACATATAGTAAGAAACAAATTACAAGAATCACTCCTAAATCTAATAATATTATCTATCAAACCCGTTGATTTATCATGGAAAGTCAACATATTCCAAAACTCCCCAATATTCAATTCTTCTGCTTGTGAGTGTCACGTGAAATGTACAACACTAGTAGCGCTAACCTCTTACGCACTCCTAGTATGTGTGTCAGCCGCTCTCTCAAAAATACTTTGAAAGAGAACAATACATAACAATAAAGGTTGAATATCCATACAATTATACGAAAACTCAGACAAAGACAGTAGTTGAAAAACACCGGTGATTTGAGGCCAATGAAGTTTTCAGGAGCTCAGAAGCCTGCTATAGCTGAAAAATCCCGAAATCACTCCCCACAACTCTAAGACCAAGTGAAAATTTAAAGGGAAGATGGGGCAGAGGGGGAGAGAAAAATGGAATGATAAGAGTGAACACGAAAAAATAATGTGGTTCAGTCTTGAGGTCCACATCCACACTCCAAATGCTCAAAGGACTATATTTGTATTCACTAACTTGATGTGTTTAGTACAATGAATCCATACTCATAGTTAGCGCAGGAGATACAGTTGTAAGAACCAATTACAGAAATCAGTCTTAAATCTCATAAAATGATCTATCAAATCCATTGATTCACCACACAATCAAATCCATTGATATTCATGAAAAGTCAACATATTCCAACTGTGATGATTCAATTCTAAGTTTAGTACAATTAGGAAATGTGCTAGTGAAATTGGGAAATATATTGCATTCAAAAAAGCTATTACAGCCAACAGCCAGTTCCAAAGTCATTGAAAAAAGTTATTCCTTTAGGTGAGAGTGCAAAACCTATAAAGCACATATTCACCATTTTGGTGAAAATTAGTTGCAGATTTGTGTGATTATTATTGTTTTTATTTTGCAACAGAAACAACTTGGATTTTAGTTTGACATGTTAAATTTCACTCGGTATGATTAGAAACTACAAGTTCTAACGATCTATAAAAATATTTATTTTATGTTTTTTTTTTTTGGAACGACGAGTCATGTGTCTGCATTGTGTCCAGTGTTTGTATTAGTCCAAATCGGTGCTTCATAAGTAAAGCAGAGGATGAAACTAATCAGGGACGGGGAGGTAGCCTCAATTTATCATAAACAAAAAATAGGGCATGGTATGTAGGGCACACACACATATTTTATATGCAATTAGTTAAGTGAACTTGTAATTTCTAATTATATTAAAGATACATCTGACAACAAACATGTCAAATTAAAATCCAAGTTGTCTTCTTACAAACTAAAAACAAGAATAGTTGCAATCAACTTTGAACTTGCTATAACATTATTAGTCATTTCAAACCATTAACATACGTTCCGATAAAGGAAACACCATTAGTTTCACGGCCAACAGATGAATAAAGAAAATTCATCACCAAAACAGTTAATCGGTGCTTCATGGCAATAAATAGCATGCAAATACACAAATGGTTTCTGAAACAATGTGCAATATAAAAGTACTTCTAGCAGGTCCAATAGGTAATAAAGACAACAAACAGAGCCAAACGTTACCTGCCTCACAGCAACCAAATACTTGATACCCAAAAGGCTCCCATGACGAATTTCCCATTCATGTCTAAACTGAATGAAGAGAAATGGACGCATATAAATCATCAAACAAGATAATAGACACATCATCAGCATCACCATATGTAATAGGACTTAAGAAATGTGCCTCTCAGAGCAATTACCTGCATTTGCAGCAAAATATTCAATGTTTCATGAACTAATGTCGGATGCATGTACTTAAATGCAGCACCTAATGCTTGTGCGCAAGTTTCCCGTACAGGAGCAACTACCTGATCAGATACATAATCCCCAAAACTGAAAGAGAAATAGTGGGGAAATGAAAATTTAATAAGATATGAAAAGGCTCTAGTTTAAATCTAAAATACGAGGATAAAAAAAAACAGAAGACATACCGGTCCAATGACAATATACACAAAAGGCGAACAGTGCAATCTTGAAGGAATTCACAATTTTTTAGCCAAGAATTTCTAGCAAGTTTAACCAAGTTTGTCAGCTCGGAGGTTTTGGAAAGACCACTATTTGTATTCATATCTTCAGAAAAACCCTTCCGTTCGCAGACAATAAGTGGCTCTGTTACTTCTACAACTTCTTTAGGCGGAACCAGTATGTTATCAAGGCAAGATTCAGGGTCCATCTTAACAGAACCTATGTCAAATTTCCCGTTTACCTGGCCTTCGGACACATTTAATCCACTATCTTCAACCTTTATGCTAATGTCAAAGTTAAGAGGCTTCACAGCAGAGGCCTCTGTGTTTATTGACGAAAAAAGTACATCAGACTTCAGCCTTTTAAGACTTGGCTCAGATTCCTCCATTGGAACTTGCATATTCAAATCAATTTCTCTCTCTCCCTTGATTGCAGCTGGATGATCTTTTAAGTCAGCATATAATGTCCCTAAGCTCAACTCAGGCATATACACTCCAGCAGAAGCACCATGATGAGTTAACATCTCTCTCAAAGCCATGACACTACCATGCCGAACCTCCCAGACTGATCACAGACAGCCAGGAAAACAGTTATCTAATGAGAAAATCACTGAAGATAAATTTTAGCACATAAAGAAAAGCCTACCAGGATCAAACATATCAAGGATGAGTTGTTCAACAAAGCTATTGAAAGGCCACTTTCCATCTGCATCATTTTCAACACAGTCTTCATCCAGGTAAACATCTACCTGCGCAGATATGGCATCAAATTGAAGAATCCAGAAACAGCAAATCATACTAGAGTATTGAGTAGCTATAAGGTGAGTCACATCAGCAGATTACTCTCTCTTTTTTTTGTGAATAAAAAGCATATGTTTCTATAAAGAGAACACATATCAGAAGGGCGAGGGTAAATAATGATAATGTATCTGACAAGGGACAGCCAATATTATTTAGTAACTGCTTTCTTTATTATTTTGTTGTAGTCACACAACTTTTGGGATAAGAGTTGATTAGGAGTTGTTTGTGTCTTATATAAATAGTTGTTTATGATTTTGAAATAAAGTACAGACTACTTCCCTCATCTTTTCTTCTATCCTGATCTTTTCGTCTGTCTTCTTCCTCCTCTTAACTTCTTTCATCATTCTTAATTTCTGTTTTCTATCTACTGTCCTACATTAGTATCATAGCATAACATATAAAAAAAGATGACGAATCTAAGAGTACATTTGGCTTTGGGTGAACACTAAAACCAAGCAGAGAAGTTCTGTTCAGAAAAGCTCAAATTGTTGTAAGAAACTACTGATGATACTGCATAGGAACATGTAAGGCCTTAAACAGCATTATAAATCTTTCAGAGCAACAATATATCATATATCGTCCTATGAGCTCAAAGACACATGAGAGAATCATTTTCTTGGTCTACATCTGCTTTCCAAATATATAACTTTTATAAATGAAGAGGAATGCAAGCCACAATGTAAACTGATACTAAATTTGTCAATATAATTAATGCTCCGCCAACCACAATTAAGTAAAGGGAAAAGACAGAAGATACAAGCTCTCTCAATAATAAAACAAAAGGAGAAGATACTGGCCAGTGAATCTTGCCTAGGGCAACAATAAAGGTAGCAAGAACACCAGAGGCTAGAGTTCACAAACATGTGAATAATATGCAAGAGATGTAGCACATGAGATTAAAGGCATGGATAATATTTCAAATGACGAGGAAAGTAGGGATTAATATTCGGAAGAGATATTCTAATTAATATTCTTCTAAAGGGGTGTGTTTACTCTCCCTACGAGCCATTCTTCTCAAGGGGTTTTCCCATTGTAATTTGGAAGCAGGGATTTTAAGACAACTCTAGTTTCCAAGTTTTAAATCAATATACAGATCAATCCTAAATTAATACAAAATAGCAAACAACCTTTAAAATACTTGAATAAAATGACAATAGAGACAGATAGAATCTGAACACGTCTCTATACCTTATTGGAACTGATTGAATCTGAACATGAATCCTTCGATGTGTTCACATTTTGGGCATACGACACCTCTGCATCTCCATCCTCAGACCAACCTTTTGCTTGGTCCCTGGAATTTATTTTCGCCTTTCTCTTTAAAAGATTCAGTTCCCTTGCACTTGGTCTTTTTACATTGGGAACCATATTTGCAACAAACTGCTGGATATTATGTACAGAAGGTGATGTGTAAAATCTACGGTCTAATCCATTGTCTTCAAAATGCAATTTGTTCACCATAAGATCTTCATCTTTTATCATATCACTGACATCCATGAACTCCTCACAGACATCCAAACCTGTTACCAGCAATCATATTTACCCAAACATTTTTACAAAGTGCAAACTAAAGCACAACATAGGACAAAATCAGAAAATGAAATATTCAACCTAATCCACAAGCAAATACTAAGTAACCTAATTATATGAAGGCTAGAATTAAGGGATTATGACTATGGTATTTGCTGTAATATAGGGATTGTGTTGTATTACAAGCTTTGGTAGAACGTGTATATATAGAGGTTGTATTGCTGTGAATAACAAAGAAGAATATATTTTTCACTCTTTCTTTTTTTCTACAAGGTATCAGAGCCATTAGGCTCTTGATTTTGACATTTAGGGTCTGTTAACCTAAGCTATTCAGTTTGCTGGAGTAGTTTTTTAGTAAATGACCACTCTATACTGGTCAGAGGGTTCCGAGCAGCCCATCCATTTCGCCAGCAGTAGCCAATTCTGCATCGTGTTCTGCCCGTGCAGCTTCGCTATTTGCTATCTTCCTTGCAAAAATTCATGTTTCTTGACTTGAAACCACCAAAGAGAGGCACACACGCCACCACACGTTGAGTGCCAGAAACAGTAGATCTTTTGATGCACGATCATCAGAATACTCTTCAAAAAGTGCAGACACCCGCGCTGCCTCATGTGCTGCCACATCCGCTTCAGGCAGTTCTCTGGGTTTTATTTTATTTTGGATATTTTTCTTTCATTTGTTGCTCGTTATTGCTTGTTATCTCCGATCTGCAAGGTTGATTTGGACTTCATCATGATGGGATCCATTTTGTTAAAAAGATCTGATTTGGAAGAATATTTGAAGTATCGGGCATCTCAACAAACTGCCATCATCGCTCAAACCGATAATTATGTTGCATGTCTCACTAGGTCTCCTACTCTTGGACCTTGGGTTATTAATAATTAATTTTTGTAAAAGACCTTGGGTCACCGATAATTAATTTTTGTATTGTAAAATGGACTTTTGAAATCTGAAAAGTCATTTGGTGGGTTTCAAACATCAAAATGTCTTGTGAAATAGCGTAACTTCAGCTATATAAAGGCAACAATTCTAGTTTTGTATAGAAACAATAGGCCTGCAACAACAAGTCAGTTTACAGATATATAGTGTACAGTATAATGGATGTCTCATACTTCAAAAAATATAGAGAAATTGTGAAAGTCTTATCTATATTATAATCGTAGTTTGGTAAATTTAATGTTTAAGTTTTCAATATTTTTCATAAATTTTGAAAGTGCCCCTCACATAAATAATAAAAAAAGCCTGCGCCTCACTATACGCCCTGTGCCCTACCTTCAGAGACCCTAATGCCTCATATGCGCCTCGCGCCTGGGACCATCAGGTCCGCATTCTCGGATACATAATAGGAATGTCAAGCCAAGGTTTACTTTATAAAGACAAGGAGCATAGTCAAGTAAAAGGGTACTCAGATGCAGAATAGGAAGGATCTCGTTCTAATACGTTCCACTTCAAGCTATTGTGCACTTTATGAAGACAAGGGATATATTCAAGTGATAGGGAACTCATATGCAAATTGGACAGGATCTTCATACAGCTGCTCCACTTCAAGCTGTCATGATTAGGGGTAGATCGGTATCTTGGGAAAGCAAAAGACAAGATGCTGTTGCTAGATCTAGTGCAGACGCAGAGTATCGCAATATGGCCTTAGCTAATTGTGAGCTTATATGGTTGAAACAAGTACTTCAAGAATAAAAATTTGGAGAGATCACTCAAATCCAACTGATTTGAGATAAGTAGGCAACCCTAAATATTGCGTCTTAACCCTGTTTTTCATGAAAAAACCAAGCATATATATATTGAATGTCTTAATATCACAGAGAATTTTATCGGGTTGTATTCTCTCTGAGGCCTCAAGTTTGAGCCTCGGTATGGGGTGGGGTTTAGGGTGACACTCCCTTTTGGAAGTGAGAAACATTGTTACTTCGAGTATGATGTCTCGTTGCTGATAAAAAAAATTGGTAAATATCTTTACTGAATCTTTTCAAGGTCCTCGGATTAGCATGATTTGTAACAAGCTTGGTGCATATGACATGTATGCACCAGCTCGAGGTGAAGTGACTTTAGCACATTTAATTATAGAAAGGCAAGAATTAAGGGATTAGGATTATGGGATTTGCTATAATCTTGGTACTGTGTTGTATAGCTAGCTTTGGTTATGTGTATAAACATGGGGGATTGTCACTCATTTTGTTTTCTACACTACTATATGAAGGTCAGACATCCACTTTGGTACTTTCTTAACTTTAAAGTAGATTACATAAAAAAACTATTAGAAAATATTGTATCACTGTAAAGCTAACTGTCCTGAAATGTAATTTCTTTCACTCTAAAAACTACCTTCCCCATTTCTCTCTCCAAATCCAAGTACATGCCCAAAAAAATTATTTCAACCAACTGCAGTAAATCAAACTCTTTTTCTTATTATTATGTAAGCCATACTTACCGCATTGTGTTCGCCAAACAAATTATTTCAACGGAAATTCAATAGAGACCAGTGATAATATCAGCATTGCAAATATGGGGATTTAAGGGAATGATTTCTATAAGTAATTGGAGGTGGTTAGAACACCCTCCCAATTCTTCAATTAAAATCCCCCACTTTTTGTCGCAATTCAAGATTCTCAATCTCACTCACACCAACCACAACAGCCATCAACTACCCAACTCCTTCTCACATAATTTCCCCAAAAATGTGGCCAGCTTTTAAATCCCCATAGGGAAAAGGAAAAACAAAAGAGTACCCATGCCAATTAGACCACATGTTACCTGAAAATTAGATTTCTAACGGAACTGAAATATTCCCCTAGACTACTAAAATCTAAAAAAGTCATTGATAAACCCATGTTCATATTTGCAGCAGAAATCAGATTGTATGGCCAAACCATTAGAAAAGTTACACAATGATTAGAGACACTAACCCAGACGGCGACGAAGATTTTTCTTCTGGCGAGCCAAGCGCTCCCTCGGGTTTTTGGAATTATCACTTGCAATATCATATTCCTACAACCAATTTGACGAGAGAATTTAAGTTCAAAAATACATAACTTACATAAAAGGAAGAAAACATATTTCTGAATTACATAGAATTATGACTTGTAATATAATATTCCTGCAATCAAATAAACAAGAGAATTTAGGTTTAAGAGCACAAAAATTACATAAAGGGAAGCAAACAATTTCAGGAAATACCACTTGTGCCTACTTATGCAATAGTATACCATGCAAGCCACTTTCATTCACAAATCATGTGTCAAGCTAACTATAAGGATTGTTAAAAAGGGGGCGCATAATATAAGTGTTGAACTGTAACAAATAGTGGAAATGAAAATTTTATAACAATTCTATATATTTAATCATAGAGATTGAACTTAATCAACGTGCAAGAGTAGAGAAATCTCAGTGCCAATTTTGTGGACATACCAACATAATTGATGTCCAGATCTGTTGTAAATATCAAGGACCAAAGAAGAGGCAGAAGGCCAATATATATTTCAAGGGTATTTTCTTGAACTGGTTAATGTTTGTGTAATTTTTCAAATATTGTTTTGGACAAAGAAATGGTCTGTTACTTATTTTGATTAAACAAGATGAAAGCAATTTTGCCTTAAATACCAACAAAAAAAATAGAAACTATTTTAGGAATCCTGGCAGAAAAAATTTGATATCTGAGAAATGTACAATCACTTTACAGATGTGGAACTCCAATGTTCCCACTCTTTTTCACAAGAACTTAAGATTCTTCACAATCGAATACTCTACTACCCCATCGTATATTAATCCAGAATATATAAAACAGAACCACCATAGCTTTTGTCATAGTAATACCAATGGATAACAAAAGATTTATGAAAATGAAGAAAAATACTGTAGCAATTATATGGATCGCTTGCTAATTTTATTTATTCCGTCAGTTGTTTTTCAGGAATTTTCTCTCATATGGAATGGAAAAATTGTAAGAGCTCAAGATTTCATGGTTTTCTCATCAATAAAAATTCAAGAATTAAAAGACAAATAGAACAATCACATCCTTCAATTACTTCCCTGTAGTAATTACAGAACCCTCAATGGGGTAAGATATGAACAAATAATAAGCAGGTTCTAACTAGCTTCAAAAGTAGCGAAGGCAAACAAAAATATGCAGAACAATGGTACCTGTCCCCCAGACGCCAATAAAGCACCAAACTCCAACACCTTTTTGATATCAAAGCTGTTATTACGAAAAAGTCCACAGAATAAAAGTGAATAAAGTTACATATATTTTGTTTAGTTACACTTCACAGCACTGATAGAAATTTCTTCCACGCAATAAATGAACTGGCATGAACATAATTACATAAACAATGGAACAAAATATGGAATAGAATATGAAAAAATAAACTACCTTCTAAATGAAACAGTCCCTGTAATTTTAGAGCAACCATCATGCCATGACATCATGTCTTCCAGGACACCACGAATCCCAGCAACAGACATCTTTGTTTCCACACAAGCAAATAATTCGGGCAAAGATATGTGCTTAACATTCTGAGCAATAGCCCCTATAGCATGAGCAGCAGCAACTCTTGTATCCCAGTTTTTACTACGCAGATATTGAGAGACCTAAATTCACAAAAAAGACTGGGATTAAGAGAAACAATACAAATAAAAAACAGTGAATAAATAGTGTAAAACAAGACAATAATTACTGCTGCAATTCACAGGTCAGTAAATAAATGCATCTATGGAGAATTAATAATTGAGAATAAAAGTCTACTTAATAGTATAACACGAAAAATTATCAAAAGCGTATATCCAAGAGCTACGATCTGGAGTTCATAAAAGATGATGATTCAAACAAATTTCTAATATTGCTAACAAACAAGAGACAATGGCAATAAGCATTACAAGCTTTGTTTTGAAGAAAAAATTCCATGCACTGATAAAACCTTAATTTTTCCTTGTGTTCAAATAATAAAATTAAAAAAAAAAAAAAAAATTGGTATTCAAAACTTTCTAAAAGGGAAACCATGATTTTTAGTTTCATTACAGAAGCACACACAAACCTCTCTCTATGTTTGAAATTAGACTGAACTCACTTATTAGTGTTAATCCTTCACCTCACTGGAGATAAGCTAGAGAACTGACCAGGAGACGCTGACATCAACATAACAACCTCTTTCGCACCAGAAAAAGCTAATGACCAATAACAATAGCTTCGGACTGCAGACTGCGGAGAGGTAAGAAACTATCTATTTTGTTTGTACCCATACTGCATGACATTTTTTTTTCTATCCTCAGTTGTCTTCATCATTCTACCCTAATAGAGAAAGTATACACCAGAGTTCTGAAGTGCCAGAACAGCATATGTGTCCCTTGAATTGCATCCTTAAAATTGAGCAATGATATCGGTGATTCAGCATTGATACTCTTTACTCATTTAGCTGGTGTAGAAACAAATTATATGTCAAAGAAACTTCCAATAAATTTGTGTATATTACTACAACATAAGAAGGTCAATTGTTTGAACAGGTTCTGAGCAGATACCATAATAGCCTTCCGTCAAGAACAATGGAGCTACAAAACTCCTAAATTGTTTTTTTTTTTTTTTCAAGTATTGCTAATGCCTCTTCTTTAAGTCCTGGCTGCAATGTTATTTGAGAAGATTGGCTCCTCAACTATTCAACCAATAATGCTACTTCTTTATTTTCAAATTTGACTTCTTCAAATATGTGCATGAGAGATAAATGAGCACATAAATTTAATCTGGTAAGGGTTTCAAATGGCCAATCACTTTTTATCCTTGGTATACTTGTCCTAATCTTCTAACTTTGGTTATACATTGGATTAGTTTTATTTCTCAGTAACAACTAGCAATTGAAAATTATGCTAGCTGTTCCTGTTTTTCTGTTTGTAGCTTCTTCGTATTATCTGCACCAATAGCCTTACGCTCACCGTCCAGAGGATCAATATCAAAACCTGTAACTAAATTTACCAAAATCAGGATTTTTTTTTTTTGAAACAACCAAAATCAGGATTGATTTAACGAATAGTATTTTTTTCTCAAGTTCAACTTTCTATCATGAGAAAAAACATTTTTCTCAGAAACTGATTCTAATCCCTCTGATCTACAACGTCAATTCCAAACCCTAATAAAAAAATTAAGAAATGACTTCTCACAATTCGAGAGTGTATTTTAACCCACTATCCTGACTTAAACTGATTAAAAAATTTGTTAGGATCTTCAAACGTCCTGCAGTGCAACTTTTAACTTCTTGAAATTTGTTGTACAGTCGACCACGTGTGTCACCCTTAACTGATTGATAGTGACACCATTCATACTTGTGTTTAAACCTTGATGAGGATCATATAGACCACATACTGAATCACTGATAGTGACATTCATGATTCCATACTAAACATGATTTCATCTAACAAAATAACACACTGCTAGTCGTACTTCATGAAGATCATTGTACAAATCAAGACCAAAATTTGAGTTTTTCCAACAAGCTTGAACAGGAAGCTTGAGAGTCACGTGCTGCATGCATTTACTTTGTGATATAACCAAACAGCAGTCTAACAGCGAATACGACACTTGAGCGTGGTATGAACCAATGACAATATGACAAAGGCTTTCTTCATCCATTGACGAAAATGTAATCAATAACTTCCTTCGACAGCTATAACATAAATTGAACTTGCCTCTCTTGTCCTGTAATTTTGTATAGATCCTACGTCTCCGCTATTTTCAGTTGTCTTCATCCAGTTGAAGAGAATGTTAACAATAACTTCCTTTCAAACTCCAATCAATCTTGGAGCCTATTCTACTAACTGCTAAAGCAACCTGGAACTAGGCTTACCCCACTAACCTATCTATCTCCCCAATATCCAATACCCTTACAAAGGGTATCATATCCCCTAACACAGGATAATAATCAATTACTACAGTGCATACCACAACATTACCTGGTGGAAATGTAGAAAATGAGAATAGAAAGAAGAAAAAAAGTACCTTTTTTAAAAGTGAGGTCAAGTCTTGAGGATGGGATTTGGCAATATCCCCAATCTGACGGGCTGCTGTGAACCTTGTTGCCTGGCTTGAACCAGCTTGAAGTTTTGTCAAGAAAAAATGAAATTTGAAACTTTATACAGTTTCTCACAAAAATAAAAAATTGTTGAGCAGTGGAAATCATGATAAAGAAAAAGGATACTGTCCAGAAGAGTGAGCAGACGATGAAGACGAGTGGACTGCTGCTGAGCCATAACAACAACAAGAAGAACAAGAACAGTAATGCCCTTTATTTGAAATATTCCCAATATCCAAAATTGGGAGCAGCAGCTTCTTGTATGAACATGAGGAGCAATTCAACTATGTCTTGCGTGAACCCTAAGAGACCGGAGCTTGAACCATGAATCAGCAACAACAATCGCCTGGTAAACGCATCCAATCCAATCATGCGTAGACGACAATGCAACGAAAGGAACAGTAATGTCAGTCAGAGACGGATAGTGACGAATTGAATGAAATAAACATGAGAGAAACGAATCCCTATAATGGTTCAAGAGAAAGGGAAGAAATTTACGGAAGATGAGGGAATGGATCACCTGAAACTGATTAGTGAACCGATGGCGACATAGACGACGACTATAGTGAAATTTTGAGATAAAAAGGAAAAGAAAAAAATGAGAAGAACGTGAAATCTGTATACAGAGAGAGAGAGAGAGAGAGAGAGAGAGAGAGAGAAATGGGTTACGTTAAGGGTGGAAGGTGTGGTTTGGTTTTGTTTTGTTTTGCCCTTCAAAATCTCGCAGGAAGAGTAAAAGACGACCATATGGTGTTAGCAATTGGTTTATATACATATATAAACCTAAAACTCGCCTGCCCAAATCCAATACCCAAACCCACAATTCATTTGTTATTCTCTTTTTTTTTTTTTTTTGTCTAAACCATGACGTTTCTGAGTGAATCCGCAAACTCACGGTTGGTACTTTAAGCTATTTTTCTACACCCAGACTAATATTCATTTAATAGTAAGTCACAGTTAAAACTCAGTAATACGTATGATTTCAATAGTCCTTCAAAACGCATTGTGGTCTAACTCCTGTTGAGAGCTACCCGATTCTAGGGTTTTAGCCGGCGGCTTAGTAGAGGAACGGCACGTTTGCCGGCGTTACGGTGAAAGGGTGGGACGGCGTCGACGGGAGATAGGAGGAGGAGGGGTTGGAGTTCTGGTCGTTGAGGCGTCGAAGGGAGACGAGAGCAGGGATCTAGAATCGGTGTGCTGAAGACCAAATGGC
>JAYMTA010003771.1:0-13660 GCA_036897625.1 Pelargonium cotyledonis | reverse complement strand
ATATTGTGAGACGATTGATAGTGGGTAGGGGGGATAAATCCCAACAAGTGGTATCAGAGCGGGATAAATCCCAACAATAATAAAATCTTAAAGCTATAAATAACGTATGTATACATGTAAATCTAATTAATGCCAATGGGCTGTGAAGTGTTTTATTTACTAAGGGCTTGTTTGTTAACACTACTTGCTTCTTTAAGGAAGTGTCACCTACAATTTGCTTAAAGGAGAGTGGTGCCACATGGGATGTAGGTTGTTTGGTAAAAATTGGATTTTGGCTCCTTTAAGGAGCGGAACAGTGAAAAACTCCATAAAGGAGATGTTTTGGTGCATGAGTTAAGCAACTCATGTGGGGAACATTAACTCCTTTAAGGAACTAAACGGTCGACTATTTTTTGTTTTATGGTCGACCGTTTAATTTCATGTATGACTTTCAGGTAAAAAGTTAATGCAGTAACGGTCGGCCAAAAAAAATAAAATGGTCGACTATTTCATTTTTGAACTGGATAGACTACAAATGGTCAACCATATTTGTTACTGCGGTCGACCGTTTGGTAATTTACACATATTCTACCTCCTTACAGTTTTTTTTTACCAAACAAACTTTTACAATCCACCCTCCTTAGTCCTTACAACTCCTTACAATCCGACATTTACCAAACATAACTGACTTTTTGGAGCACATCCTTACAGCTCCTTAAAGTTTTCACCCCTCCTAACAGCTCCTTAAAGTTTTGTAAGATTTTGCAGTAGACTAAACAAACAAGCACTAAATGTCGACAACACCAACTACATTTTGTCTTTAGATTTGTGCTGGGTCTTGGTTTCAAGTTCTATTCTTATTGAGTTTCATACTTGAGATATATGAACCACAAAATTTATGATTGGATCTATAGATGTCGTTTAATTCACTTATACTTATTGTTACAAGACCAACCAACTTTCAAGGTTATAGTTGAAGTTCTTATTTTTTTAATATTATATTTTAACACGTTCCCTCACAGACAAGCCATTATGATTTTGCTAGTGGACCGAAGAGATATAGATATGATCTCATTTCCGTTTTGTAATTTTATTAGTTTACCAAAGAGATAGACATGAACTTATTCTCAATTTTAACATTTTGAGGGTGATCGACCCGATAGAAGAAAATAGAGAGACCAAGTAAAAGATGAATAAAGAAGCCCAACGAGAGAATAGATAAAAGTATTTAATTATATAAATTTTTGAGGTGTCAAGAATTGAATTGTGACTTTAAACTCTGATACCATGTTAGAAAACTAACTCAACTAAAAACTCAATCTTATAGTTGAAGTTCTCATTTATTATTTTAATATTGTATTCCAACACTTGTAAAAAAATGTTCTACATGTAAGTTAGGGTTCATTTTATCACCTATGTATTCGATGAGATTGAGTGTTTCTAAATCACCTTGTGTGCATCTCAAAGACAAATCAAAAATTGGTTACACACTTCAATATGTGCATGTAATTAACAAACAACAATGGATGACATAAATTAACCGTTCCAAGATAATGAAGAGCTTGCTCAGTGAACAAAGATATGCGAGCAACGATGAAGTATACTAGTGGAACGACCGACGTTGTCGTAAACTCCAAAGATAGCGATGTCGATAACTGCGACGAAGATTCTTTCAACCATGCCTTATATATTTCAATAGATGATTACCATTGAATGATCAAAATATATCATGTATATTATATAGCTTAGTAGAGACTTGTGGGAAGAGACATAGAAAAAAGGAAACAAATAGGAAAAGAATAAATAAGATTACCATTTATCATACAATAATTTTACCATTTATCTTGATAACTCCCATTTTTTGCAGCTTATAACCAAGCTAAGTCATTAGGAGTTTATAAGGTGATCACTTGTGTCAATAATCCATGAGAATCACCTTCATCATTGGCCTCTACCTCCTAACTCCGTTTCAGATTAACAACCAACATCGGAGCAAATGACTTAAGGCGTTTGCTTCTTTTGAGGTTTCAGGTTTGAGTCTCAGTTGTTGAAATCCATGACATCACCCTAAACTTATATTTATGTAGGTTAAAATGATAGTTCCAAATTCAGATTCTACTACAAACATGTTGAATAATTCTTCTTTCTTATAATTGTAAATGAAAGGTTGTTGGATTTCACAAGGACTAAATGCACATTTCTATATGACTATATGTCAGTATTTCACAAGATGAAATCCGGTAAAGTTACAAGAACTGCAAACAAAAGAAACTCAAAGGTGCTCCAGCTTCTCAACAACATTGAGGAAGTTGAAGTATGCGAATGCTGTTTTCGAGTAAAAAAACTCGCCTTATTCTCCTTGTAGCAACTATAATTGCAGCGACTTGGTCGCATAACTCTATATGCACCCGAGCTCGCTAAAATGTACACATCCTTGTTGTGATCTTCCCCTAATGAGAGCACATATCCTATAACAGGAACAGGGCTTTGACCCACAAAGCTGCATTGAATTGGAGAGTCTTGTGCACATGTGAATGACAATCTCACAGTGCTAAACTTGCCACTATTTTCAGGGCTTTCCTTTCCGGCCCACAATGCACCACCATACAAATCTGCATACAGATACCTGAAATTCAACGACCATAAAGAATCACAATTTTGTATGGAAAACAAGGAGTCTCAGCCAAGCTATTAGTGTATGAGACTCAGTTCACTAGATCGACCTAGTGTTAATTGATAAGGTGACATCATCTCATTGACATGACTGAATCTCAACCACTTAAACTTTGGCTGATATTCATTTTTCTCATTTCGTATATATATTCGGAAAGAAGGGACACACATTGGATAACCTCTAACCTTCCATACATGCATGGATCAGTCTTGGACCTATAGAAGTAACCTCCTGTCATGGATGCAGATCCGGTGGACGTATCTAGTTCGGAGTGATCGTAGCCCATTACCGGGAAGATTGGGCGGCTTATTGGGGACTTTTCTCCAGCCGAAGCAACAAGAAATGGACCCTCGTAATCGTGCCATCCATAGTTCCCACCCTTAGTGATAATGTCAACCTCCTCATATTGATCCTATTAAACATGATCAACACAGTTCCTGAGCATGTTTAGTTTCATAATCAGTTTGGTAAATGATAATGAATAGAATGCAAATCTCAAGACCTGTCCACAGTCTCCACAGAGAAAGTAGTGTGGCCTCTCTTCATCGAAACTGCATCTCCAAGGATTTTTGAAGCCTAATGCCCAAATCTCAGGCCCCAGTTCCTTTTCAATATCACTATATGGGTTATCTTTTGGCACAGAATAGTTTCCCCAAAGACCAAGGTTGTATACTTCTTTAGCACCTGGTGAGCATGGAAAGGAAAAATAACAATACATTATATAATAAGCTGGTCCTAATTAACCATACAGAGAATGATTCAATTGTCCGGGCAGTGGCGGAGCCAGACTTAAGGTTCAACATAAGCATAATTTTTGAATTATGACTATAATGTTGGACAACTAATGTTAGTTAAAAGTATTTTAAAAAGAATTGGACATAACGAAAACTGGTTAAAGGGTTTTAAGGAGGATAGGGTGGGCCCGTGCCTACTACAACCCACCCTTGGCTCCTCTAATGAACCCATGGATGGGAGACATGAAACTTACTTGGTATGTTATCTATGTCGATTCTCAAGATCTTCCCGAGCAACGATTTCTTGTTCTGAGCAAGATTCAAGGGATCATCTCTATGCGCTCCGTCTTCAACCATAATGTACAAATATCCATCCTCCGGTCCGAAGAGAATCTGACCTGCATGACCCCTATATGGAAAGCCCATTGTCAGAATCCTTCTAACTTCTGATGGATTTGCACTTTCTGCCTGCCAAAAACAATGACAAAAGCTAAGAGACAGTGCCATAATAATTGTTTAATCTCATAATTTGTGAATATATGTCTACCAGAGAAGGCTTGAGTGAGGTGCCATTTGTGGTGAACTCTGCAACCACATAATGATATTGGCATGGTTGTGCCCCATTGTCAGCACTAAGCTTTGAAGGGTCACAATCCACATCTGTATTGCAAGTGCATCTCCCCGAACAGCCCGGTTGCTTCAGCTTATCACAGTTAAACGAGAGAAAGAAGCGTCCGTTTTCAGTAAAATGTGGATGGAAAACCATACTCATTAGGCCATATTCCGAATCAAAGAGCACTTGATCAGTTACATCAAGAAAAGGCTTGGCTTCATTGATCTGCAAGCTCGAATTAGACCCTTCCTCGGGGACAGTGGCTAACCAAATCTTTCCTTCTTGGGTAGACAAGAAAGCGCGGTTGGATCCATCAGGATGTGGGATCAAATTCAAATAAGCCTGAGTTCCAATCTTCTCAAGACATAGAGCCTCAGCTTGATGATCCTCAATTTTGTCGAATGAAACAGGCTCACCACTGAAACACACTGCATCATGTGAAGATCCACCAAATGCTTCACAGAAGGCACTCCTTGAGTGCCAATGATCAGCTATAGCGGACGGAGAGGGATCAAACTTCATCCCAACTTTGCCTTGAATTGTTGGAGAAAATGGTGAATGTGATATTGGTTGATCTCTACATGAATCCCAAACTTTTGTGCAAAAGTCAAGTGAAGCACCATCCTCAGAGTGGCTTGATTTACACAGAACCGGAACTGTTCTAAGGCCCGAGGCAATCCTGAATAGCTCAGCAGAAAACTGATCACATTTCTGCAGCAACAACAACAACAACAAAAAACCCAACTTTCTAGCAACATTAAGCTAAAAATGCCTAAAAAGAAACTGAAAACATCAAGATCTAACAATGGAGAACATTAGATAGTAGAGGCTCACAGCGCATAGAATCGATTTCAGGATAGAAGCGCACGCTGTATCCGAGACATTCAGTGCTTGAAACTGTTTCTCCAACAGCAAAATGTCAGCAGAGTCACAGCACACTGTTCCATTGTAAGAACAAAACTCCATAGGAGTGTGCAGCTTAAAAGGCAAGCCTGCTTCAACAAAATCAAAGTCCGATTACACGTATAGATAGCGAAAACGGGACAAAGCAAAAGAAAATGAACCCACTTGAGTCGGTGCAAAAGGAACGAGCAGAACAGTTTTGAGACAGCAACAAGAAAGAAAACATGAAGAGGACACCGGCGCCGGTCATTTCTCTGCTGTTTGTACAAAACAAAAGAATACTAAGCGATAACGATATGTATGAGAACAAAACAAAACAATTGTAAAAGCTACAATCCAAATACAACACAAGGCAAAACAGAATGCTTAGTAGTAATTTTTTGTTTATCAGTATCCAAGTTTTGGTTGGTTACTTGGTTGTGGCAAATAATTTAAACACCACATTGAGAAATGCATATGGTGCAGCTTAACCAAGTAAAGCTCACTTGGATTTGAGTGATTTTATAAAATCCTGGACATTGGTTTGAGAGAGAGGTCCTCAAGTTGAAGAGTGGTTTTAAAGAAATTGTGATATGAACAAGAGCCAGATCATGACAGTTTCATCGTACTTGAACAAATCATCATTTTAGTGCGCGCTGCAGAATTTAGTAAACTTGATGTTAATAAACTTCTGAATATTATAATCTCCGGAGAGAGTGGAAGTTGTCCCCTATTAATGTGTATTGGACGTTGGTTTACTGTTTTCACGCCTTAAAACAGTTAACGATGTCAGCCTCACTACATTTTCTATTCCCTTGTAATGACAAATTGGAGATAACATTTTTTTTTTCTCTTTTCATCTTTACTTGCAACCAGTAAAGACTTTAAAAAAAAATGTTCTCTTAGCATTAGAGCTGGCAATTTGGTTCATAACCAGCGACACGACACGAAATAAACGAGTTTTGGTTCAAAAAGTTACCAATCGTGTCTTGTTCAACATGATTAATAATCGCTCCGTGTTCGTATTGATCCCATAAAATACGCACGTATGATTAATTAATCGTGTCACGAGCACGGCATAATTAAGGATTCAATAGTAATGTTACCTAAAATATCACACTCGGCCAAATCTAATATCATATTACCATTTGCAATCCAACCTCTTTTTTCATTGTTCCTCTTTGTGGTCGTGTCGTGCTACACATGTCAACCCCGACTCATTCACTTAAACGTATTACTCGTGTTGTGTCAATTGTGTTGTGTCAAAACGACCCATTTATTTATCGTGTTAAACGTGTCATGTTCATGTTGGGCGCGCTATGCATCTTGTTGTGTTCATGTTGGGTCGTTCAACACACAAACAACCTTCAGCACGACACGAACACGAACACAACACACACGAACTGCTAGTTATACATGATTCTCCCATACACCCACAAATTTATGATTTTAGACTTTTAGTTGAGTTGATTCTCCACAAAACATCAAAGTTTACATATTACAAGAACAGTCAAGCTCTCTATCCATCTCTTCCTCCAGGCCAACAAATATTGCAAATTATATGCTTTCACAAATGCACATTTCACACAAGAATCTTTTTGTCATGGTGGATGTAAATTTATCTTGCTTCTAATAGGATTACACTACCAAAGAAAATTGCTTTTGTTGCATTTTAGGATCTACCACTATAAGAGCAAACAACAATAGATTTTAGAGGGGAACAATATGTATTTATTCTAAACTTTAATAGATACACTTTCAACATCTATCTCTACATGAACAACATCAGTAATAAGCTGCAATAACCAACACAGAAGGTTAGAATGTAACTAATAGGTGCACTTATTGATGGATTACCCGACACGGGTGAAAATGATACTGATACTTTCTCCTTAGAACACGCGTAGCTGCAGCGACTTGGTTGCGCTACTTTATACAAGCCGTTGCTTGCTAAAAAGTAAAGATCCTTGTTATTATCTTGTGCAAATGAGAACACATACCCAAGTCCAGCACTAGAGTTGCACTGAATTGGAGAGTCAGGAGCACACCTATAAGGTATCTTAGCAGTAGTGAAGTTGCCACTATTTGCAGGGCTCTCTGTCCCTGCCCAAATCACTCCTCCATACAAATCTGTGTACAGATACGTGAAAAAATGGATAGTCAGATTGTCAAGTACAATGCTGAGAAAAAGAAATATTTTGGCATTGATAGGAGTAGCAGAGTCATGATAGGATATTAAAACAAAACCAAACGTATAAACTATGATCTCAATCTTATTAGGAAAATTATATTACTATTGGACTCAAATGTTCATTGCGACAGTTGTGAATTTACTTAACATTTAAAGGAGTTGGCATAAGCAAGCCGCCTACTACAGCCCACCCCTAGTTCTGCTACTGATTGATAGTGAAGCAGACTTACCTTCCATACATGCATGGATCAGTCATGGATCGGTAGAAATAACCACCTGTTATTGCAGCAGATATAACATTCTTACCAAGCTCAGAGTGGCGATAACCCATCACGGGTAAGATAAAATTGGAAGTAGTAGAGGCAGCTGGGGTATTCGATAGAGGAGGCCTTTCGGGGCCAAAGAGAAAGGGTCCTTCAAACACGCGCCATCCATAGTTCCCGTCCTTGATGACTATATCAACCTCTTCATAGTGTTCCTGTGAAATGAAGAGTCATGCATCATTTGCTGTTATATAAGTTCAATTGCTCTAAAAGAGTGGAATAGTGGCCAACATGGGTTCATGCATACCTTCCCCGAATCACCGCACATGAAGTATGATGACCTTACTGAATCAAAGCTGCAGCGCTAAACGTTTCGAAAACCTAATGCCCAAATCTCGGGTGCAAATTCCTTGTCATCGCTATACGGGTTATCTTTCGGTGTTGTATAGTTTCCCCATAGACCCAAGTTATCAATTTCGGTTGCACCTGGAATCATTCACCCATTAAATGTTCTCTCATAACAGAAAATGGGAAGGTAAGAACATACATCATGCTAATTATGGAGGGAGAGAAGCAAATGTTGTATTCCCAGTGATTAAAGCTCAAAATGATCCATGTACTATCAGCAGTGAACCAAAATGGTCCTTGTACTATAAGCAGGGAACCAAAATGGTCCTTCTACTTTAACCAAACAATTTAGTCCTCGTACTATTTCAAAGTGTGTCGAAATAGTCCATTCCATCAGTTGACTATTAGTTGGTCGTTAAGCCACATCAGCTCACTCAACTGTCAACTGGCGGAATGGAACACTTCGATTCACTTCGAGATAGTACGAGGACCAAAATGATTCAATTTAAAGTAGAGAGACCATTTTGGTTCACTGCTAATAGTACAAGACCATTTTGGGCTTTAATCCTATTCCCAGAGTGAACATGAATTTAGACTTTGCGCAACTTTCTCAAAAGTAGCAGTCTTAATTTGCCAACCAAAATAACTGTCCTAATCAAGTTTTTGTTTTGGCAACAGACTCATACTATACACCAATATGGTTACAGATATACTGATAGGCACATCAACACAAAGCAAGCAAAAGAAAGGAAATCTGCTACTTTCCCTCCTAATATACTTACTGGGCATGTCATCAACATCAATCCTCAAAATCTTTCCAAGCAAGGATTTCTTGTTCTGAGCAAAATTGTACGAATCGTCATCACGCGATACATCAATCACACTAATGTACAGAAACCCATCAGCTGGTCCGAAAAGAATTTGCCCGGCATGATTTCCTCCATATGGAAGGCCCATTGTGAGTATCCGTCTTATTTCTGTTGGATTTGCTTCCTTTGCCTGAAAAACACAAATCATTAACCCTTTCCACTAGAATTATTCCTTAAATAACTTCTGTTATTATAATAGGAGCTTGAATGTTACCAATGATGGTTTAGGTGCAGTGCCATTGACAGTGAACTCGGCAACAACCATATGATAACGACACGTATCATCCCCAAGTTTCGAAGGATCACAGTTCACATCAGTATTACAAGCACATCTCCCGGAACACCCTGGCTGCTTTGTCTGGTCACAGTTAAACGAGGCAAAGAAACGGCAGTTGTGAACAAAATTTGGGTGAAATGACAAACCCATTAGTCCAAACATAGTATTGAAGACAATATGATCACTTAGATCTAGAAAAGGTTTGGATTCATCAATAACCAAGCTTTCATTGGATCCTCCATGGGGAAGAGTTGCTAGCCATATCTTACCTTGTAAGCTATACATGAAGACACGGTTGGAGCCATCAGGGTGTGGAACCATATCAATATGATTCCCAAATCCTATTTTCTCAAGGCACAAACCACCTACGGGTTGAGGAGCTCCAATATTATTGAAAGAAACTGGTTCGCAGTTAAAACACGATGCACTATCATTGGCAGATCCACCAAATGCTTCACAGAAGACCCTCTTTGACTTCCATTGTCTGATCAATGTGGCGGGAGACGAGCTAAATTCCAGACCTGCTATGCCCTTGGTGGATGGAGCAAATGGGGACTTCCATATGGATATGTTTCCACATTTGTCCCATACCTTTGTGCAAAAGTCTACTGATGAACTGCCTTTGGATTGCTGTGATTTCACAATAGCTGTGGAATTGCAGAAAATGGGAACACTTCTATGGCCCGAGTCAATTTTAAATAGATGAGCAGAGAACTGATCGCATGTCTGAAAACCAAAATACACTTGAGAATTAGCACGAACATGAACATGCTTAGATGAAAGGAAATCACAGAAAGCACAAGAAAAACAAATTCATGAATAATTAAAGCTCGCAAAAATGCACTTTATCCCAAGCTACAGAATCATGATTGCCACAAATGAGGACTATCAGGAGGCTCCTCTTATTGAGTGATTGTGAACATTGTTTAAGAAACTATGTCCAGAAGCCACAGGTTTTACATGTATGACTTGAAAAAGTGTGAAAGGCAACAATTGCAAATGAATTAGTCAATACATAGCATGCTATCTTTAAACTGAGGTCCACGGATGCTTACCGCACATAATGTCAACTTGAGGAGGGAAGCACACGCCAGATCAGAGACGTTTAGAGCTTCAAATTGCTTCTGCAATTCCAAATCTTTAGCCGCGTCGCAGCAAACAGTTCCATTATAAGAACAGAACTCCAAAGGGGTTTCCAGCTTAAATGGTTTCCCTGTTCCATAAACAGCATAAAGTTGGTTACAAAAAAATTATACTGACAAGCAAATGCTCAAACAACTGGTGGAAGAAAGAGAGACTCACTTGAATTGGTGCACAAGGGGTGTGAGGAAGCATTGTAAGGAAGTAGCTGCAGAGAAACTAGGTAGAGCAAACCAATAAAAGCATTCATTTATTCTATATTGCTCAAGGAAATTAATTTCAAAAACCCAACTGACACAATAAGTAGCTAAATAGCTCAGTTCAGTTCTCACAAGTGGGGTTTTAAGGTTTCTCCTAATGAAATGCAGAGACATCCTAGGAGATAATGAGATGAATGTGAAGGCACACACATTTCAATGGAGTTGACACAAGATCTGAGGAACTTACATTGGTTCCCAAGACTAGGGTTTGTGAAATTCAGGAAACCATCATTTCATGTTGAAGCTTTTCAGTTCCACAAATCAACGACTGAATTTGTTACCTTGTCTAAAACATGATTGACTTGCGTGCGTTATATCCTTTTTTTTTTTTTGATATAAAAACGTGCCGAAATCCATCTTGCAACGTCCTAAGAAACCTTTTCAAGACATATATACAAGCTCGAACCATGGAAACGCAAGAACCAAAAAATGTAAGACGAGCAACAATCAGAGCGCCAATCCAAAACAATGGCGACTGAAACGATATCTTGGCCAAATCGCTGTTGTATCCTTATTATCATGCACCATAACAAACTTAATGGATGGTAACTTATCATAAGAATACTATAACAAACTTAATGAATAGTAACTTATTATAAAAATATTATTGACAATTCATGCATAAAAAACATTCTAAAATAGAATAGAAAATACTCATTTGGAACAAATGAAGTACTTTATATCTATGGAAACATCAAATGAAACACATTAGTTGTTATACTACCATTACAAAAACAAAGAAATTCATACGCTTCCTCTAAATTTTATCTAAAAGAAAGAGTGAACTCTTTTCAAATCATAATGTATCATTTGAATTGAGTCGGAAAAACTGACATAGTTAACTAAAAGTTCGATAAGGTTTCCACTAGATCCAGGCAAACATATGAATCTATGAACCGGTGCTCTGAACTTTTTCGCAAAGGCACCACCAGATGAGGATGAGGAAATCAACGCTACCAACAACAAATAAATACTGGAGCAATAAGCTCTAATTCCGCCAGAATAGCCTGTACAATTTTGATTTCTCTATCTTTTTATCATCATCAACATGTCTCAACCTTCCAGTGCCCCAAGAGCTTTCATGTCCTCCAAAAACGCCATATATGAATCGTCTATGCTCTTTGCCTTTGGTGCTGATGAAGAGTTAGCGGACTCTGGTTTCATCACAGTAGGCCGCATGACAATTGCTGCTGCTGCTGATTGCAAGGGCTTTGGTTTTGATTTTGGAGCAACTGCCTCTCTCCTCACACGAACAGATGCAGGAACCTGAGAACAAGACCAATTGACAAGCTAATTTCAATGCAGATATAACATCAACATGGAGCTCTATTATTCTATAGTACGTTAGAGTTGCATAAAACTAATAGGTACACTGATACGGCAATATTCTACCTTTAAGCAAGAGCAGAACATATATGTATGGTAGCAATAGGCAATAGGCAATAGGCAATAGGCTATTGGGCCGGGATTTCTGTACTTAATTAGTGTAATGAAATAAAAACTAATACTACACATGTAATATCCCAATTATTAAATTATAATTATAAATGGCTAATTCTATATCCACTATCAGATGTGTATTTTATTCTAACATAATTGCCCTGTACATAAGCCAATCATACCAAAACTGTTGTTTTTCTTTTTCATTGGCTCATATGTGGCTGACCTACAATTTACTGAACATAATTAGCTTTTCAAACTCAACCATTGCCATTGTCTCTTGAATTACACTCCCAACTACCACAACTAATTTCAACCATTTGCTAGCATCAAAGAAATAACAGATCAACAATATATTATCAAACTTCATAAACTCTTCTCCATTTCATAGTGATTCTCTGTTGCGGTCGGGTCCCTTAGTTTTAAGGTTTTTAGCTTATGAGCTGATTATCTGCTGAGTCCTCGTACTTCCTTTCAAGTTCAACTACACATAAAATATTATAGTGCACAAATAACAAAAACAATAGGTAACTGATGAATTTTATTCCAACATATTTTACCACGGAGATCTATTATAGAGGCAATAACTAACAATTGGGTTTGTTCTATATCTCGAACATAGGATATGTTAAATTAAAAATTATCAAGTGGGCTAAAATATATTAACACACAAAATACTAATTATATAACATTTATGTTCTTATGCACAAATGTATTATGTATTTGATAGGGAGTTGCAAGCAATTGAAACTTATATACAATTATTTTCTAACTTAAGTATGATAGGAGATAAAGAATAGAGATTCAGAACAGAATTTGTTTTTTTATGTTATTGATTGATTGAAATACTTTTGGATCAACAACAAAAGATCACAACACCAAGAGATAGCTAGAGACCGCAATTAAGCGTGGTGAAGTAGAGATGACAAGATGAATTTCGAGAATAAATTTGCTTTATTATATTTTGTTGCAACCTAAATGGAGTAAATGGTTAGAAACTTACTGTGCAATGATAAATTAAGGTCTGGAGTTGCAAGTGTAACACATGATAATAACAATGTATGAGTTTTAAAAAACTGATGTGAAATGTATGATAGTTTCACCATGTAAGAAAGAACAAAAAATAATTGTTAGTTTTATGTAGAATATAATTTTGTAACAATATAATAATGATTTCATGTATTACAATTGATAGTAAATATAGAAGTTGTGTTTTAGTCATGTGTAAGTTTGATTGTTATGTTCACAACGTGGGATAGTAGTTTAAATATAATTATACTTCATATCATAGTAATGATTATGATATTTAAATGCAATCTGGTAAACATACAGAATTATGTTGACACATAGACCACCACATTTTACAAAATGCTGCACTTTGGTTGCATGATAGTTTCACCATGTAAGAAAGAACAAAAAAATAATTGTTAGTTTTATGTAGAATATAATTTTGTCAGAATATAATAATGATTTCATGTATTACAATTGATAGTAAATATAGAAGTTGGACTTTATTCATGTATAAGTATGATTGTTATGTTCACATACATGGGATAGTAGTTTTTATATCATTATACTACATATCATAGTAATAAATATGATATTTAAATGCAATATGGTAAACATACAAAATTATGTTGACACATCAACCACCACATTTTACAGAATGCTGCACAAACTTTGATTGCACCAGATAGAACCTATAACTAAAGACATTAAACCATAAACCCTTCCAAGATCTTCTAACTCTAATGTGCCATCAGTAGTCTTGTACACGTTGAGTGCATGTGTGCACTCATGGTGTTAACACTCTTTGAGAATTTTTATCTATACTAAGTTAAATGTTGTACTAAATCTTTTTTATCAAAAACACAGAAAACAGATGAACAGATGATGAAAACTAGAATGGGTTGTAACTGGAAAACAAAGACAAGTAACATACCATGGCAGTAAGTTCTGGAGTATGCTGAGCTAGTGGCCTCTTCACAAC
>JAYMTA010003770.1:0-13664 GCA_036897625.1 Pelargonium cotyledonis | reverse complement strand
CGGGCGGGCGGGTTATGTGGCGGTTTGGGCTTTCAAGCCCGCCATCCACCCGTTACCTTAGCGGGATGTGATTTTGGGCCCATTAAGTGGGCCGGTTTAGCGGGGGCGGGTGCTAAACAGGCGAGTAGGGGGGCGGGTGGCGGTTTGACGGGTTAGCGGATTTTTTTGCACAGCCCTAGTATAAGTAAAGAAAGAGCTTGTTGAGATCCTAAGGGAGAATGTTGATGTCTTTACATGGGTTCTAGAGGACATGCATGGCATGGATTGCAACGTCATAGAGCATCGCATGGACATTATTACTGGGTACATCCTAGTGAAGCAGAAGAGGAAATACTTCTCCATCAAGGCTGAGGTCAAAAAGCTGCTGGATGCTAGGCTAGTCCTAAAGATGATTACCCTCTTTCACTTTAGCAAACTTGTAGACTCTACTGTGGGTCATAGACACATTTCCTTTTTAGATGTTTTCTCTACCTATCACCAGATTTTCATGTATCCTGGCGACCTGGAAAAAACAACATTTATACCAGCAGACTCAAATTACTACTATTTTTTCATGCCTTTTGGATTAAAGAACGTTGGAGCAACCTATCAAAATATGATCAACAAGGTCTTCGCCTCACAGATAGGCGGGAACCTTGAAGTCTACATCGACGACATGATCGTCAAGACTCTAAAGGAGGGATCCCACTTTGTGGACCTCCAAGAGACGTTCGCCACACTCTGAAAATTCAACATGAACCTCTACCCCACAAAATGCTCATTCAAAGTTAGTACGGGAAAGTTCTTAGGAGTGTAGGTCAGTGAATGAGGCATTGAGGCCAACCCAAAAAAAATCTAAGCTTTGTTCACCAAGGCCTAGCCCAAGACAAAGAAACAAGTCTAGCAACTGACTGGCATAATGGCAACACTTAATCACTTCATCTCGAAGTATGTAGAACGAGACTTGCCATTCTTTAAGGCTTTGAAAATAGAAAATGCGTAGTTCGAATGGACAGAAGAATGTAGTCAAGCTTTCAAGGAGCTGGAACTATACTTAGCCAAAAATTTAAAGTTGGTCATTCCCAAGCCTGGGGATGAGCTGAAACTTTACTTAGTAGCCGTATCAGATATCCTTGTAAAAGAAAAAAAAAGGGGGAGTTCAATAACCCATATACTTTGTCTCTCATGCCTTGGGTCAGTTGGAGTTAAATTATTCAAGAATTGAAAAGTTTGCCTTTTCCTTGTACCAAACGAGCATCAAACTCAGGCCATATTTCGAGGCCCATACCATCGTAGTAGTGACTGATGTCACCTTGAAAAATGTGATGGATGGTGACTTTAGAGGGAGACTCAACCAATGGGCAGTTCAGATATTCTCTTTTGTCATCCGCTTCGAATCAAAGAAGGCGATCAACGGCCAAGCCTTAGTAGACTTCCTCGTGGAGTGTAATTTTGTTGAACCATGGGAGGACGACTCTCATCTCACTTGCGTTCCCAAAGCCTTGCCGCCCAAGGCCAAGGAAACCTCCAAACTCTCAAGAAAGAGAAAGCATCCTGAAGAGGATGAGCTCCAAAGGAACTTCCTGAAAACTTGTGGATCCTTCACGATGATGGTTCATCCACTGGCAAAAAAAAGTGGTGCATGAGCGATGATCCTCTCACCAGATGGCTTCAAGGAAACTTAGGCCTTGAAGCTCATGTTTTCGGTTACAAACAACCAAGCTGAGTACGAAGCCTTGATAGCTGGAATGAGAATGCCTATTGAGCTATTAGTGAAGACAATCATTAGAATTAAGTCAGAGGGGGGTGTGAAGTATGGAACTCTGCATTACTGGAGTAATGGAAGATAGTCTTGAGATTGACTAAAAAATTCGACTACTGCCACATTCGGAAGGTACCCAGGGAAGAAATAAAGAAACAAGTTTTCTTTCAAGAAATTGTGCATCTAGATATGACAATCTCCCTAAAGGCTTGCATGTCCAAATAGCTGACGTGTCAGCTACTGCTAAGGCCACCAAGATCAATGACATCAGAAAGGGTCGAAGATATTGGATCAATGACATCCTAGATTATTTGGTGGATAACAAATTACCCCAAGGCCTAGTAGAGGCTAAATCCATCATCAAGAGGTCAGCTAAATACGTGGTGAGCACGTCATGAACGCTGTACAGAAGGACTTTCTATAAACCTTTCTCATGATGCTTGTAGTATGAAGAAATTACCCTAATGTTAAAAGAGATATACGAAGGCACGCGTTGTCATCACCCTGGTACCAAGAGCTTGTCTGAGAAGGTACTGAGACATGACTATTATTGGTTGTACCTGAGGAAGGACAGTAAAACATTTGTTAGAAAATGCAAAGTTTGTCAGCTCCATGCTGACATCCCCAGAGTTCCTACCATGGTACAAACTACAGTACTGGTCATCTTGATACTTTGCATGTGAGGTCTTAACCTCATAGGACCATTTGAGAAATCTAGAGGCAAGTCAGGAAGGAAAAAGATGTGGGTGATAGTCGTTGTGGACTACTTCACCAAATGGATAGAGGAGAGAGCTCTTTCCAGCATCACACAAGAAAATGTGATGGAGTTCGTGAAGGAAGACATTTTCACTAGATTTGTACTCCCAATTGCAGTAGTCATAGATCATGGAACTCAGTTCTTCAAGAAGTTTGAAAAGATGTGCGAGGACTACAAAGTCAAGTGTGGGAAATCATCAGTCTTCCATCCTCATGGCAACGGTTAAGTAGAAGCTGCAAACAAGACCATCGTCGATGGTTTGAAGAGAACAATCAAAGGACATCATAAGTAGTGGTATCAACAGCTTGACGTTACAATCTGTTCACTCAGGACCACCATTAAGTCAGCGACTGGAGAAACACATTTCCAACTGGTGTTTGGGTCAGAAGCAATACTACTCATGGAAAACAAGATGTCAACTCGTCACGAAATGCTTTGATCAAGAAGGCACATCAGGTCACGTCTTGCAGACCTCAGTTTTTATAAGGAGATAAGAATAAAGGAATGTATGATCATGGCTGCTCGTAAGCAAGCGTTGAAATGATTCAACGACCGAAGGGTCAAGCGAAAAGAGTTCAAAGTTGGCGGCTAGGTGTTTCGCAAGTATGAATCCACTGGTGAGCGCCCTACAAGTGGAAAGTTTGCTTCCAACTAGGGAGGTCCATTCCAGATCACCAAAGTAGTCAGGCCTGGCACTTATCGGTTTGAAGATGAAGATGGGTATGAATTCCCAAATTCTTGGCATGCTGACAACTTGAAAAAATTCTATATGTATAATTTTGATCCTCCTGCTTGCCCGAAACAAGGATCTTTTCAATTGTTTGAATAAAAGATTTATTGACAAAAAATGTTGTGAATTGTGAATGATGAGTTTTGAGTCATCTTTGAAACTCCACCAAACCCTTGAGACCTTGTTGTAGAAGCATACATGAAAAGGACGATAGAGGAAGAATACTGAGAGAATTGAGAACCTCAATGTACCAGGGAACTTTGCTTCCCTCAGGTCAAGGAGCCTCGCCTCCTCTAAAGAGCTTCAGCTTAACACGTGTGTGAGTGAGCACATCCTTCAACGACTACAACTCTCGTAGTTCGGCGGACTTTGTCTCCACCAAAAACTGTAAGCCCTTATTCAATTGACAATGCATACAAAAATAAAGACCTAGCTCACTAGGTAGCCTATGCCAGAAAGCTATGATCAGAGAGCTGATGAGTTCCACGTAAGTTAACCATGTCTCCAAAAGCGAGCTTGACTGCGATTAGACTGAGGGATTTAGATCCTCCAACCTCATCGTAGGAAACTAACGAACTCTCAACAAAGGGAGTAGTACAAGTTCCCACCGTCCGCGGATGGAAAAGTAGAAACTATAGGGTCAAGCCTCCTCTAGTTGATGAGTTCCATGCCAGTCAATCATGTCTTCAATGGAAAGCATGGTTGCAGTTGGACTAAGGAATGCGACTTCCTAACTCATCACAAGAAGTTGAGTAATCTCTCAACAAAGGGAGCATATCAGATTCTTATCATCTGCTGATGAACAATAAAGATTGAAGAGTCAAGCCTCCTTTTGTCAAAACATCTATTGCGTAGTGAGTGCGTCTCTGAGCAGTATCATCTCACTAATGAATTGATCAATTCCCTGGGGGAATAGATCAACTCACTGTATTGATAATCTCCTAAAGAGACTTGATACCTTCATAGGACTGATGACGACTGCAAACATCGCCTAAAAAGCAATCATGATTGAAAAATGCATGTAAACAAAGCATACACAAGATAAGCATTAGAAAAATGCAAACATATATCAATCCACAATAATGAAAGAAAGTACATGGATGGTTCTCAAAATTTTCTAAACGCTATTACAAAGGAAAATACAAAGCTCTGAACTAGAAGCTACGCTACGCTAGACTATGATCTAGTGATAGGCAGAAACACTGATGGAGGAAGCGCGTTACGAGCACCTGATCGACGCCACCTATCAGACCCCTCAAGAGGAAGCCTAATGACTTGATCCATCTCTAGCATCCAGGTCGCATCCTTCTCTAGTTCGGCCTCACAAGCCTCGATCTGCTCTCGGGTGTAGGAAATAGCAGTGCACCGCCCAGTGATGCGATACTCCACAGTCCTCTCCACCTGGAACGGTCCTGGGACCCATGGCTTCTGTGATGTAGAATACCCATGACGCTCGTACTCTCGAGAGGTAGCGATCTCATTCACAATGAAAGGTACTGAGGTGTGGAAATCTCTACGAGTGGGATGGAATGGGGGAATCCTCATGACCAATACCACGTCGTCTGGTCTGGTAATAGCTCCACCCAGTATATAGACCTGAATGTCTCACTCCTCCCATAAATTCTCCCGTAAAGATAAGCGTCCGTCAACTTCGCCATATGAGCTGTGCCACCCAAAGTCTGCTCCCGCAACAATGCCACCTCGGTCATCAACTACATTGAAAGGAAAAAACATGTTTAGTGTATGCGATTTATACATATGGGATTGTAAGACGTTAAAAAATAAATAAAGTCATACCTGCTTCTGCTCCTCGAGAACAACACGTAGACTAGCCTCCACTCCAGCTTCCCCCCTGCAGCATCCTGGAACCTCCTATGTGACATCTCTAGCTCATTATGGTAATGGCAAGCTCTTGCTTCTCCTGAGCAAGACTGTCGCTCGCTTGCTTGAGCTCCAACTCAAGCTGAACTATCCTGGCATCAGTCTCAACCCGCTTAGCTAGACTTTTGCTCTGATAGTTATGAGCCGCTTGAAGGAGAAACAATGAATAAATTGGAAGCACATATATGGATAACTAACACTCATAGATCATAAATATGGAAAGCTGAAAATAAATTTAAGTTACCTGAAGGAAGGCATCATCATAGTATTTCTTCACAGCAAAAAACTCCGAAATCGAGGGTGATGATGGTGCAAAACTAGATGACGAATCCTAATGTATGGCATGACCAACTGCGTCCTTAGAAATGACAAATGGAGTTGTTGTCAGCGCCATGAGTCGCGACTCCTGAAGAAGTGAGCGTTGCAGTCTAAATATGATCATCATCCTCGGGCAGTGCAAATGGTGGAGAAGCAGGAGTCGAAACCTGAATCTGTGACGCGCAAGGCTCGTCAGCTGTGGTAGTCTCAGTCTCGTGCTCTGCAGCAAGTAAGGGCCGCAACTCAACCTCCTCATCCACTATAGGCTCGTCTTTCACTGGCTCCTCCTGAACATTTGTATGCTGCTCATTCAGCTCATCCTCTAAGAGCTCCCTTGTCACTGGCTCCTCATGAGCCTCCAAGTGCTCCTCTGAATCCTCAATCACTGGCTCATCTAACTGATCTAGATCCTCATCAACGCCATCAACAGCAGCCAACTCTGTCACAGGAGCAACATACTCAAAGTTCCCCAGAAAACCACTAAGAGGGTTAAAGGGAACATCAGTAGTACCATCAGACTCGGTCTGCTCATCTGCCCCAACTTGGACGATCTCATCCCCATCCACCAACCTCCTAGGAGCAACACTCTCGGCCACCTTGTAGCCGCTTCCCTTGCTCCTCTTCCTAACATCAGTAGTGGCAAGGGGATCATGCCTCTCCCTCTTTGGCACGTCAGCAGGATGAGAGTCTTTATTCTTCTTCTCAGTTGGAGGTTTGGGAAGGGTCTTCTTCTGTGAAACCTTGGACTCGCCTAATGCCTTGGTCAATGCCTAAGGAATAGCGTGTCGAGGATGTTCATCCATGACCTTTATTCTGGAAGTGTGCAAATGATTGTTGTGGTCAATCCGCTTCTCTGGAGCCCATGCTTCCTGAACTGCAAAAATAAAAAAGAGATGTTTAAGATTAGAGATATAACAGTAGAATAATTGGTTGTTAGATTTCATAATTTGATTAAATATAATGAATGGCTTAGGCTTCCACTACAAAAATATCAATCTTGTCAGTAGAACTGGCAATTTGGGTAACAGGTTGGGTACAGGTCGGGTAATCGGCTTGTTTGGGTAGAACTATAATAACCCTAACTCAACCCGCATGGTCACATGTTTTTCGAGGGTAGGCTGTGGGTTGGGCGGGTCGGGTACATGTCTCTACACACACACACACAAAACATAAACTATTTAATTTTTGGTTTACATTATTAAATATAGCCATTTCTGAACTACATATATATGCAGCTAAAGAATCTACCATCTTCACTATCAATTTCGTTATATATACATATATAATCCATATATACATGAGCTTATTGCTTTCTTTGTTTTCCTTCTTAAATACTAATTAGAACCTTACACAAAGATCAAATTAATTAATTAACCCTCAATCAATCAGTTAGATATAGTACTGATGACATACCAAATTAACTTTCTATCTAAATAAAAGAAAAAAAAAACATATGAATATATGATGGTGTAGCTGAAGTTGTACTATAAAGTTTAAGCCCTCACAGAAGTTGTTGCCGCTGGAATCGGTGATGTGTGGTTGGCTGCTGGTGAGTGGTGACAGAGAAGAGATTAAAATATACCCGTCGAGCATACCTAACCCAAGCCGTTAAATACCATCACTCGATCCACCCAACCCAAAATTTAATCGGATAAAAAACAGCATACCCAAACTGGTTCATTTTATAGGTAACCGACGGGTACTCACGGGTATAAACCTAAATTGCCAGCTCTACTTATTAGTAGAGTTTGGCTTCCACCATTCTCTTTATCTTATTAGTACTTCAACATTCCCCCTTGCGTGTGAAGCTCACATTTTTTTCTTTTATCAATGTCCTCGAAACATGCACAATCGAGGCTATTAAATCGGCACTCCCCCTCACGCGTAGGCATTTCTCTTTCACACGTGGGCCGCTCCAGGCATGACACTCTGCAAACGAGTCGAAGACCACAGGGGGAGGCAACATAAAAAGGTCACCTTCGGGTCAAGGCTTGTATCAAAACCAGCTCTGATACTAGCTAAATATAATTAGATGGGTTTCCACTACTAAAAGGTCAACCTTATTAGTAGAGTTTGACTTCCACCATTATGTTTATCTCATTCTCTTTATATTTATTCAAAGTGGAACACTTACCCATTTTAACATAGACTAATTATGGAAAGCAATAAATTTAACACTTACGAAGTTGTGAAAAATGATCACCGCCTTCAAACATCATTCCATCACAATTGCGATATATCAAAATCGATCGGAGAGAGGGCAACTGATTCGGCACAAAAAATCAAAATCGAATTAACCAATGGTCGATTGACAAGTGGTTCACTAGACCTGTCAAGGAAGTCAACTCGAGTCGAACAAAGCCATGAAATCCGAAGACAGAATCCAACGAAGGACCCCAAAAGATCACGTGATAATAATGCGCGGACGTGGTGCCATGCCCACGAACATGGCTCGCCACGCCCGAGCGCATGTTATGCCATGCCCGAGCGCATGACATGCCACGCCCGAGCACATGGCTCGCCATGTCCTCAAACGTGGTTTCGTCTGTCAGCTCCCACTCCCATGACTTTGTCCGTAAATTTACTTTTCGTTTGTCCTCTGTCCATGATCGGACAAGTCAAGCATCCATGCTCCACAACAAGCTTCGCACCATCGTCCACGATCCGAACTCATGCTCTGCATCCGTGACTCGTGACCATGGTCACGTCTGTTCCCTAGCACGCCAAGAATCAGACACCAACCTAATGAGACAAGAGATACCATGAGTCATGTTCCAAATGTCTCACCCGAGGAGTCTCGACCACGTCAACTGTGTTATGGGCCTTGTGGGTTAAGCTGGTTATAGTGGGCTGAGGGTTGTGGCTAGTCACAGCGAGCTCTAGGCCCAACAAGCAAAGAAGCCCAAGCAAAGTTGATAGAACTAGTAGGGTGCAGAGTACATGTATAAATACACACTAGAACAAATAACGAGATACGCTTTTCATTAGCACAGAATACTGTTTACAGAATTCAACTTTCTTTGCAAGTATCTAACTTGAGCGTCGGAGGGGCCTAAAGGAGACAATCTCCATCAGACCTTTGTTGCTACACAAAGATGGAATGATAGGAAGCTTTGACTCGCGCAACCTCCTAACCGACAGCTCTTAGACAACCAAAGGTCGACCGTCGCATGTAAACCGAAAACTATAAATAAAGCCCCTAGGGCTCCCGTAAAAAGGTCAAAAAAATTATCATTTGAGCACTTGTAATACTGAACCGAAAACTCTCTCTAAGTGTTATTCGCGTTCTTTATGTGTTCTTCGTGTTCTTCATGCATTCTTCACTTTTTGAACGAGCCACGAAGCAATTCAGCCTTAAGTTACTAGAACTTGCTTGTGTGAGATCCTTACTCTCACGTCGGAGGCTGTTCATGGGATCACTCCTGAGACTCAGCTTAACGGTGCGCTCTCTTGCGCAGGTTAGACCATGACTTAGATTGATGACGTCATCAAGATACTTTGACTTGGAACTGGACTTGAACTTAAATTTGACTTGGACCTTGACTCAGACTTGGATCATTAATCTTGACCTTGACTGTAGAAAAGAAGACCTAAGACAACATCGTTTAGACTTAGAAAATTTTCAAATCAAATTCTAAGTATGGAAAACAACATAAAGTACAAACTTACGATGGGAAGACTAGGTGGAATGGAAGTGAAACGAAAGAAAATTTCTAAGTATGGAAGAATGATGACGTATGCGGAAAGCAAGTGAAATGAGGAAAATTTCCTTAAGGCAAAATTGGGGAGAAAAAAGGAAATTCAAAAGTTTTTTTTTCCTTCCCAACACACTTAACTTCCCAAAAATGAACATCAAGACTGAGGGTGAGCATTAAAGCCAAACACCCAAGGTATTTCCAAGAAGCCCAAAACTACCGAGGGTCAGCATTAACACCAATCACCCAAGGGCTAGGCATTAACACGACATTGGGAAGAAAGAAAGAAAAGGTTGTGAAGAATTGATCGCCACTTTCAAGCATCACTCCATCTCGATTGCAATAAATCAAAATTGCTTGGAGTGGAGGGCAACGAATTCGTCATAAAAATAAAAAATAAATTGGCCAATGGCCGGGTGACACGTGGATTGCTCGATCAGTCAAAAGAAGTCAATTATGAATCGAAGAAAGTCCGAAGACTCGAGAAAAGTCCAAAGAACGACTTGAAGACGTCACGTGCCAGACACACATATCTACGCCTGCGCGTGCATTTGCCCTTGCAAATCAATCTGTGTCCTCGTCGCCCGTTCCTTCCATGCGCATCTGCTCCTCGCCCATGAGCGTATCTGCATCCATCTATGCCATGCGCGCACCCCATCCATCCATGCACATACGCCCTCATGTGTCTGTCACTCATTCGTGCGCATACGTACTCATGCATCTGCCTCTCATCCCTGCGCATCCGTCCACCTCTCATTCGTGCGCGTACGCACTCGTCCACGCCCATCCCTTCGTGTGCGTACGCGCATGCCCATGCGCCATGACCATCCATGCGGCTACGCCTCACAAAGGATACACCGTCCGCCCGTGCCCGTGCACTTCAATGACCGTGAACTCTTCTCATCATCAAGTATCACCGACTCACTCATAAACATAACACACAACCACATGTCTCAATGGCTAACGACTTGTTTCAGGAATCTCGACCATGTCTGCTGAGGCTCTAGCCTTGTTGGTGTGCATATCCAACAAGATGAATACCAAGACTAAACCGAGTGCCTACAACCCGTCGCACAATGTGGGACAACCAAAGGTCATCTGCGACAGACAAACCCGAAACTATAATTAGGGCCCCGAGGCCTCCGATAAAAAGGTCATAGACAATTTTATATTTGAGCACGTATTATACAGAATTGAAGACTCTTCAAAGTGTTCTTCACGTTTTTCAAGTGTTCTTCGTGTTTCTCATGCGTTTTCTTTATTTTTTGAACAAACTGCGAAAATTCGGTTCAGGTTCTATTTTCATAAAATTGTTTGTGTGTGAATCCTTAATCTCATACCGCAGGTCATTTCCTAGGTTCACTCACTGGACTCAGCTTAACGGTGCGCTATCTTGCGTAGGAACAAGACTCAGAGTACAGTCAACACCTGCCCAAGAACTTACTCTAACTTAGACTTTGATTCAGATCTTCACTCAAACTCTAACCCTGGACATAGACTAAGACTCTGGACTTGAACTCATACATTGACTTGGACTTTGACCTTGACTAAGGATAAGAAGACTGAAGCGACGACGTATAAGATTTGAATTTAAAAAAGAAAAGAAGAAGAAGAAGAGATTTGAAATTTTGATTTGGAAAAAATATCAAATCACTTTCAGTTAGTCCAGATAATAAAACTCGATTCTCTATACCTACATATATGAAATAGACAAATTAGCATAAAAATAAGTTAACAATAACATCTAATCTTTTGATAGTCATACAATCACAAATCAAATACATGAAAATGTAGTTTCATGTACATATAGTATCTCAACTCTCGAAGCAATTATGAACAGTACTGGAATTGAGATTAAACATTCAAGACCGTGGGGGTATTCAACATTTCAAAGCACAAAACATATAATTATTTGATATTGTTAACATTAACTGTAATTAAGAAAATGAGAGTTAGTAGTTGGAGAACTATAAAGAACAAAGTTACATTTCAAATAAGAAAACCTAAAGTATCTAAGAGTTGCTTCTTGTTTCATTTTTTTTTAAGGTAGAGAACTTAAATGCCTTGTCATCTTACAGTAATTAAGAAAATGAGAGTTAGTAGTTGGAGAACGATAAAGAACAAAGTTACATTTCAAATAAGTAAAACCCAAAGTATCTAAGAGTTACTTCTTCTTTCAAATTATTTTTTAAAAGGTAGAGATTAGAGAACTTAAATGCCTTGTCATCTTCTTCTCAATCACTTGTGGTGATTAATGAATCATTCACAACAGAAGTGTAATGCAAATACCAATTAAACATATGTAAATGCAATTTCACGTACATATAAAGTCCACCTCTTCCTGCAACTATCAACAGTACCAGAATTGAGATGAAACGTTCAAGAAAATGAAAATGAGTAATCATCTCTCCGTGTCAAATAGAGCAAACATAGGGATCAACAGATTAAATTATAATTGAAATTTCAAGAGCTGCATAATACAAAGCACATTTTTATTTGATATTGTTTACCTGGTCCTGGGGGTCTGTTGCTGTTTGGATTATAGGGTACGGGGTTATGTGACTTAGTCTCCATTGTAAGCATCCCCACAGATATTCTTCGCAGATAATCTGACTGCAATTCAAATTGAATAAAAACTTTACCAATGGCCAAGACAAAAAGATGTTTGTTATCTGAACATTTTGTCTGTGTGTATAACTAACAATTTAACATAGATGCATAACGAATTTCTCACTCTCTAATTGCCCAACATTACAAAGATACCTGGCTAGTGGCAGCACTATAAATCTTTTCCTCAAACCTTACAGCATTCTTCTTGAGTTCAAGCAGTTCCAAGGGAAGACATCTTTTGAAAGTTTCCATTCTACACTTGTATTGCATTAGGTTTAATAACTTAATGACCATGTGGCACAAATAAATAAAGGTAAAAGAAACTAATTTAAAGAGCTTCAGAATAATAAAAAACGGATCACTTTAGCATACAAAATAAAATAAACAAAAGAGCAATAGAAGTGTACAGGCTGAACTCAAATATCTGAGAGCCAGGAACAAGGAAGGAACTTAAGTCCTGAGCTGGAAAGAGCAAGTTTAAACTAGTAATATTTAAGCAAGTTTTAGTGGACCATGTTTTACAAATAATAAAATCACGCAGTAGTCCTATAATTGCTATTGCTTGGAGAACTACAGTACAGAAGAATAACCAAGTTATTTCCGGAAAAAAATTAAGTGTCGGCTACGACGCTATGTGAATCTTTATGCAAATCTCTTTGGGATCTTCTACTCGTATACTGCTCCACTTTATCATATGTAATGCAATCTTTTTGTGTTAAGTCAAGTATCTCTTTGGGATCTTCTACTTGTATACTGCACCACTTAGTGCCATATAAGATAGTTGGCTGTGTAGCTACCCTATAGAACTTTCCTTTCAACGTTAGGGGCATTTTTCTTATCACAAAGAACTTTTGGAACCCTTTTCCACTTCAACCACCTTGCAATGATCATATTTCAAACATTGTTTTCAATCTCTCATTATTTCTCAATTGTAGATCCAAGGTACCCAAAATGGTTACTTTTAGTAATTTTCTTATCTTCTTGCATAATTGAAGCACTGCTCGACTCCCCCCTATTATGAGAAAATTGCACTCCATATATTCTGTTTTGGTTCTACTTATTCTAAATCCCTTTAATTCTAAAGTCTCTATTTATCTATCTAATTTCTCATTAATCTTTAGTTTAATCTCACCGCACAAGAAAATATCATCTGCCAACAATATACACCAAGGGACCTTGTCTTGAAGATGTCATGTGAGCTCATAATAAGACCAGAATAAATATTGAAAAAAAAACAGTGGTCCATCCTTACTTCTGAACTCGTTTCCTAGTCATTGCCATAAACTGGTTCCATAAGGGTTGGGTCACATATTGTGATCCACAAGAGGCCAAATCATGCCACTAATGCATGAGCCCAACACCATGTTCAAGCTAAGCTAATATGTATAAGAGTTAAAGAGCAATTGTTTCTTACTCTAGTTTGCAATGTTCCTAATATTGTAAAGAAGGACATAGATTTTTTTTTTTTATCATGCTAATCAACTTCTATTGTAGGACTCTCGTATGGGATGATTTCTATGTTTCAATACCTTCCAAATATTTTATATATTCAAGTAACATACCAATTTTCAAAAGAAGAGCTCTGCAAATTATAATGAGTAGTGACACTCACCTTTTCAACATCAAACCAACTTTGTATTCTACAAACTCTGTTTTAATTATAAAACGTGTTCAAATAGTTGTTCGGTTGCTCCATCCATCCTTCTGTTGGTAAGATAGTTATCCATGAATTCCCAATTTTCAATAGTATCCTTCATATAAATAAGTGATAAACACTTCAGTTTGTTAAATCAAGCTATACAGGGGCATGTGAAAGAAGATTAATCAAAAATCAAATTTTCCTTATAGATTACAAAAATATAAATGAAAAGAGGAGAGTCATTTTGAGATGGAGCCTATGAACTTTCATAACCAGCCCTTTTCAACTTCTCT
>JAYMTA010003769.1:0-13664 GCA_036897625.1 Pelargonium cotyledonis | reverse complement strand
AACCGGTGGCAGGGGCTCGCCAGGTGCAGTAATCATTACGTAACGTACGTTTACATCGGTCCGAGCGACAACACACGAAACGCTCACGCTCCCAAAATTTGATCGTTGAACTGTACCCGATTTTCTTTTTCTCAGTTCTAATTTTAAACCGCCATTTCTGAGTTCAAAACTCCCTCCCTTTCTCTCTCTCGAACCCACCTGGCACCACTCGATCCTTGCTCGATCGATCTTCACAACCCGATCAATCGAATTCGCTCACCAGTTTGGTTGGTTCCGATCTGATCTGTACAAAATTTGCATCTTCTTTGTCCATGGAAGACTCGGAGCAGACGAGAGATCTCGAACACGTGAAAGGGTTTAGTCTCCCCGGCGCGTCCTTCGAGAACGATTCGTTTCTCGTCAATTCGCCTCCTCGTGACCCTCTCGGCCACCAGACTTCAGGTTCGAGCTATTTTTTTTCAACGCAACTGACGTAGATATGATTTGATTGTGAGTTAATTGAACCGTTTGCATTACGATGAGGATTTCAGGTGTTTCGATTCATTTTTTGGATGAGGTTTTGTTGAAATCTTGTTTGGTTTCTGATTTTGTTGTTGTTTGGTTTTGAAATTTGATCGTCTTTAGGACGTTTTGCTCTCTGTACCAATCTCAATTTTCATTGTTTACCAAAATTTCTGTAATGTTTGAAATGCAAATATGAAATTGTGATAGTTAAACAAATCTCTGAAGAAATGTTGATTAAAAGCCTAGTTGGGGTAGAGATTTTTGTTTCATGAACATCCTGTTATTTAGGTTTTATCTGTTAAGCTGAGATTGATGTGATATTAGAAGACTTAGATACTAGTGTCATTGGATTGGGTTGTCTTCTCAACTAAACTCTAGAATCCCCTGATTTGCTGCAAAGCTTGTTGCATTTCAGCTATGTATTGTATTTTTGTGCTACAATATTAATGTAATTTTACTTCTAAAGAATCATTGTTTGAAACAAAAGTTACGAAAAGGCAACATTTTGGGTTGCTTTATTACCGGATGTGCATGTGTGCACTGATCTCCTTTCACGGTATCCTGCTTGCACTCAAGTACTGTCTTTTGCTATAACCCCCATGTGTGACATGAATAAATGCATGTTTTGCTTGGGGTGTGTAATGCTGTTTACAAGGGTTTATAAGTAATATTGTTTTCCACATTTTTATAGTTATAGGTATCTGAATGTCAATTTTTTAGTTTAAATTTCTTATATCTGATATTGAACTCGATGGACGAAATATTGTGATCAGAGAATCAAGAGGAAACAGGTGTTAGTAACGTAGAGGACACAACAGACACCTTTGAACCGAGGGACCAACTACCTCAACTATTTGAATCACCAGAACCAGAAAGGACGGTTGAAAATGGGAGGTACAACTTGCGCCAAAGTTTTGCTTGGGATAGTGCATTCTTCACAAACGCAGGTGTGGTGTACAATACAAAGCTGGAATCCTGAATTTACCTCTCTCTCTCTCTCTCTCTTTTTCTCTCTCTCTCCTAAATGATCCATTGCCACTCGTTTTCTTTAGTCTGTACAAACTCATAATGTGTAATTTGATTTTCTGACAGGTGTTCTGGATCCTGAGGAGTTGTCTTGTATGATTGGAGGAGTTGAGAAGGGTGGGAAAAATTTATTACCTGGGATTCAAGAGAGAGTAAACAGATCCACAGAATCATTCTCTAGCTTCGAAAGTGATAATTTGACATTGGAGAGTCTTGAGGCTGACCTGTTTGGAGATATAAAAGCTTCAATTCAAAAATCCAGCAATTTGTCCAATGCACCAAATTCAAGTAAGAACTTGGGATCAGGAGCTGTAGAAGTTCAAACTATGCGTTGTAAGTATGCTTCAACCTGGTTCTTGTACACATCTTGTGTTGGGTTGTTAAAGAAATACCTCTACTTTCCTTCTCTCTCATGTCTGGGTTGGCAGTGGTGAATATAATTCAACAGTTACAAAATTTGGGGCACAACTACCCTGTCATCTATCTCTACCTCTCCATTCCATGGCCAACTGCGTTTGTACTATTCATATTCCTGGTGTCGCCGCCTAATTACCTGGCCATCTCCAGATACCAACTATGAATGTCACCATCTTCAAGTCAAGCTATTAACTCACCAATGCCAACTAGGAGACCTTCTCAGCACCTCTTCATAAGGCAATACCATCTCTGTGCTCTGAAAATGTTCATCCATTTGATATTGTTGCTAACTTCTTTTGCTGCCACTGGCGCTGACGTGAAACTTCACCATATTGACCTCCATTGAAAATTGTTATAAATTTCATCCAATGTAATAATATCATGGCCACTATTTTCAGGTTTTGATGCTAATCAGTTTGTCAGGAGATTGAGGTGTAAATGTAATAATGAGTAATGAATTGGAAAACTCCCAATCTCTTCCTAGGCCACATGCATGTGTTTAAACCTGCTAAGATTGCCACCCTTCATTTATTTTGTCAATTCATGTTTGTGTGCATATTATCAGAAAACTGAGCACCCTTCCTTTGCAGCTTCAAAAATGGAGCTTGCTTCTCAAAGTAAAGTAAGTTCAAATTGTTTGAGGACGTGTCTGGTTATAACTTTTTATGATTTCCATTTAAATTTGAAATTCCTATTGTGGCACTTCAGGCAGTACTGAAACCAACTTCCAAGAAGCCAGTTGTGAGCAAGCTAGGATCAGGGAAAATTACAAAACAGCCATCTGTCTGTCTAGAAATCCCCAAGGCATGTATTTTCCGAGTATGCATGAATGTTATTTTCGTCACGCTTCGTATAAAACTAAAACTAAAACTCAAGTGAAATTGTTTAACCTGCTTTAACTTGAATATTTGTGACATATGGCCAGTTTAATCAGTGTATCATGTTATTCAATTCCATGGAATTACATGATGAATATATGTATAACTTTAAGCCGTACAGATATACGAGTCATGGAGTCTGGAGTGGCTTTACTGACTCTGCTTATATGTTGTCGAACATGAAGGGTGCTGCTACAAAAGGACTGACTGCTCCATCAGCTCCTAAGCCACCCAAGGTAATTGGCATAGGTAGCCCCATGTCATCAACATCAATCAAAAGGGCTTCTCTGGGTTTTGACCGAATGAAAAAAGGAATGGATAACTCAACAGCTTGTACTGGTAATTTGATTGCTTGAATATTCTCCTTGTTGCTGGGTTGCTCTATATTGATATTCACTATAAAGTAATTCTATAATTTCAGGTGGAGGGACTATAGTGTCAAAGACATCTGCTGTCAGTGGTTCACGTATCAATGCTCCTAGACATATCCCTACCGCATCATCTAAATCATCCATTTTGAGTTCGTCAATTGCGACCAAGATTGACCTTAGATCTTCTTGTTCTTCATTTGCTAGTTCTGGCAGGGCCTCATCTGATGATGTCTCCAACTCTTCCTTGAATTCCACGAAGAGACAAGTTAATTCCAGAACTGGTAATGCACTTTCTTCTGGTTCAACCCTCAAACCCTTGCCAAAACCAAGAAATAAGATCCAGAATGGAAATTCTCAGCTCTCAGCTAATTTGAAGCTTGCCCCCAAGATTTCCTCAAGCATTTTACCTGCGCGCTCTATCAGTGATTTGTCATCAGTGTCATCAGCTTCAACATCTATTGTCAATCAAAGGCACGGCAGTGCAAGATTTATTATCAATAGTAGCAAGGGGATCTCCATTCAAAGGCCTACGGGGAATCATTCCAATGATCTAGGCTCAGGTTCAGGTCGTAATGGAAATCGAACAACTGGGGTGCAGGGTCAAGCTATTAAGAAACACGTGACAGGAACAAGCACACATCCTGAGTCAGCAGTACAGTCTGGCCCTCGACTTCCATCACCAAAGATTGGCTTCTTTGATGGGGTGAGATTTCCCCTTCCCTTTATAACTAACATATTTTAAATAAGATGTGATTTTTACAATCACTAGTCAAGGCAAGGAGGCAACAATCTTTAGTTTGAAGATAGTATTGACCTTTAAAGGTTATTATTATTTTTTTTTTGGGAAAAATAACTTGTGCCTTATTTGACCTTAATCCTTATGTGCATGGGATTTTTGCGCCATGCAGGTGAAATTGGTTCGGACTCCAAATGGAACTACTCAATCTTCTCCCAGTCGTGTATTACATAAAGTTGAAGTAGGATGTGCAAGTCTCAGTGGAAACTCAAACAAAGCAAACATGGGGAAATTTCAACCTGCTAGAACTATCACGGCAAGGGGAAGCACAAATCCGGATACTCAGCAAATTGCCTTGGCTACGAAACTCAAATCTCTTTTACCTCAGAAAGCATCAAATGCGGCGAAGACCTCTAGCTCTAATGCTTCTAGGAGTGCAAGTAGTTCTCCCGTCATGACTCGAAAAATTCAAAATAAGATATCTCCCTCAGCAAGCGTAGAGAATCTTTTGAGGCCTGAAGTTAAAGCAAAACTCAAACCTCCAATACCTCAGGAACCATCAAATGGTTCTATGGAGACCTCTACTGCTTCCAGGAACAAAAGTAACTCTCCTGTCAAGATATCTCTTAAAACCAATAGAGAGAATCACTTGAAGCCTGAAGAAGCCAAAGCAAAGGAACCTGATATTGCTCCGTGCAGTCCAGGGTTTAAATTGATTGTGCAAGACAATATCAGCTTTGGCATCTTGAAAGGTAAAGTGAATGCCAGCACAAGGATTCCATTTGCAGTCAAAGATTCCTTGTGTAATAAGAATGGTTCTTCTGTTGTTACCATGGGATCACCAGTGGTGGAGAAGAAAGCTACCAGCCTTTCTTTCCCGAAGGGTGATAAGAAGGAGAATAGCTGATCATGTCACACTTTCAGAACTGTGTTTTGAGGTAATCCTATAAACTGGAGAACAATTCTTCCTATCATATGATGCGTTAAAGAATAGGCAGCCTAATAAATATGGTTGATGTAAGAGCTTTTACAACACATAAGATAATTTGGGTCATGACACACATGGCTCAACAAGAATATAAGCGTGTTGGGGATCATCTCAACCATGTTTATTTCACGTTCATATCGCCTTACACGTTCTGTTTAGTGAACCGTGTTACGTTTGGGTCAAACCTGCTTCACCCGCCTAACATTTTTATTTAAACAAGTAGTGTTACTCAATTAGTGATCCATGTAAGGTTAAAATGGTCATTTTTTATATGCGACATGTCAAAAATGATCCATAAAGGTGGGTTGTGTTTGTAATGTGTAAGTCAATCCATTTGGTAATTGGTTCTTGTTGACCCATTTAACAGGATGTAAAATGTTTGCAGGAAATGTTGCCTGAAGATTTGACGGGTCTGAGGCGGGAACTTTAGCCAGATTTTAATGATACAAATATAAAATAATTCTAACTTGTGTAACCTTCTGATTCTGTATATTCACTTGAAGTGTGATCAACTATGAATTGCTGGAGAAACATTGATTCTTTGAGAGTTTGAGTGGTGTGAATATATGATAACATCCCTTATAAATTTGTGTTTTGTACTGGTAATTTATGTGTAGAGAGCAACTTTAGATCCTAATTCCTAACTTTCCAAGATGACTAATTTTTGTAAACTTTTTATGTTTCAAAACAATATTTAGATCGTCCCAACATGAGTGTCCATTTTCTCATGTTTTTAACATTTAAAAGTCGTGTATTTTGTTCTCACAAATGTTCCACAACAAATGACTAGTCATTATACAAACTTAAAGGATCCAAGTATTGTCACATGGTGGCTCAAACTTAGCCAAAGTTCAAAAATTTGTAACAATAAAACCATATAATCCCACAACATGCAATATTATCTCATCTCCTTGTATCTTCATTTTCTTCCCTTGCTACAATAGCAATCTCTAATTGTCATGAAATATAAATGAGCAAGGTAATGAATCCCTCTACTATAAATATTGGATTTTAACTACAGTACAGACAATCAAGAATGAAAACAAAAAATTCATTCCCTCAAATTATAACTTTGTAATCAAGAACATAACCCATTCTAATTTCCCATTTCCAATCCAAAATATTCAATCACAACCCATTATAATTGTGTATTTTGATGAATTTACACAACAAAAGCAAGTTATGCCACAAGAGAGGTCAAAATTCAAAAACTATCCAATATTCAAATTCAACAGACTGAAACATAAAGCATAATGTCAAAGAAGGCAGATAATGGGAGCAATAGAAAGCATTCTTGATGAAAAATAGTAATAAATTCATGATAAACATATAAAAGGAACAAAACTTGTTTGCATAATCCACTTAACAGTAACAAGTTGGATAAAAGCCTATTCCATAACAAAACTACAAAAAGATCGCAAGAAATGACAAACCCATTCAACAAATCTAGGACCTGGGCTTCTCCTTCTTCTCCTTGAAGAGTGCAAGAAGAGAGACACCTGAAACCTTCACGACCTTGAATCGGACTCCGGGAATATCTCCCACAGCATGACCCTTACGTCCAAATCCAGCAATCAGCACCTCATCCTTCAGACAAATAGTAAATAGCATTTAAACAAGGCACAACAGAGAGTATTTGATAAAAACCAAGAAAATGCACCAAAAAAATGGTAAATAAGATGGGTGTCCATACATTCTCCTCGATGTAGTTGAGGCAACCATCATTTGGGACAAAAGCAGCAATCTTCTTTCCGTTCTTGATAAGTTGAACCCTAGCACACTTTCGGATAGCAGAATTTGGCTGTTTGGCCTCAATACCTCTGCACATTTCAAAAAGGCATTTTTAGCAATCTACTTACTGACCAAACAATGAAAACAAAATTGATGTTAATGTTTGTAAATTTACATCTTCTCAAGGACAATGCCCTTAGCGTGGGAAGACCCAGCAAAAGGCTTCTTCCACTCATTTCCCAAATGAGATTTCTTGTAACTCTTGTCGGCCCATCTCTGGCGTCTACGGTGGGACTTCAGTTTGCGACCAGCTCCCATACCACGTGTTTTCCTGTCAGGTAAAACCCATTAGATTATAGTTCTATTACATGACTAAATCAATACACATTCAAGCACAATTCATCACTGCTTCCCCATTTGGGAGATAGAAATTTCACTACCATATCACACACAGTGATCTCTACACTTAAAAAAGTAAGTCTAAGCCATCGTAAATCGTTGTTTCCTTGACATATGCAAGATGAAACTGAAACTTTGTAACCATAAAGATGTCCATTTTCAAAAGAATTTGTGGATGTTGAACTAATTTCAACCTACATCTTCACAGAGTGATGCCTAGTTCACTCTTGGCTCATCCCAATAACCATTTCAATAAGCTATATACAAAAATACAACAATGGCAACTTGTAAGCCTCATAGACAATTTTAATTTCAATCACAACCAGCTTAACTCAATTCCAACATGATAGGTATTTAAAAATCTCCAAGTACAACTAATTTTGAAAGCAATGATTGGCACATTTCCAATAAAAATTTGATCTTTACAAATCTATAAATCAATGAAATAGTACCATTAACAGATTAAATCCAAAATTTCGAGTCTACGTAGAGAAAGCAGAGTTCCAACAACACTAGAAAACAATAGTAAATGAGTCATCTTTACATAAAAGGAGATTCAAAATACTGTCCAAAACCGATTTGAAAAATCTCAAAAACCCTAGATCTAAAACTATGAAGAACGCAATTTCAGTAACGTAAAAGCTTAATTAACAGTAGATGAGCTCAAGAGACTAATCTAAAAACAACGAAGATTCTGGCAGTAGATTCATAATGGCAACGAAAATTATGGAGAAGAGATTGTGTCGAGAATCATACCCCATGTTGACGGATTGAAAATCTTCGGCTGCTACGGGGGTTTGTGAAGTCCAAAGAGAGACAAAGAAGAAGAAGACCCAGCCGCAGAGCAAAACCCTAGCCTTTGAAATGAAGACGATAGAGTGAAGCATATATAGAGAGGATGTGGAATGTGGTTCGGGTCGTCAAATGGGTCAAACTACGATTAAATGGGCCTTAGATTCATTTTGTGGTTTGGGCTTTCTTGTTTATTTTCGGCCCATTTAAGGAATGGGCTGATCCAGTCCGTTCGTTATTTTTTTGAGTATTCACGGTCACAAATTGATCAATTCACGGTACGATACGAGTGATATCTATTATTACATTCGGAGCTGAAAATTAGGTTGTGACAAGTTTGTGAAGTTCGGGTAGAAAAGACCTAACATGAGCGGTAGGTTCTATGTTAACTCAAATTGATCAAAAATGTAGGTCAAAATTTTTGTATCCACGTGTTTGATCTAAATTAACAATTTTTAAAGTTATCCTTTTATAATTCAACGTGTATAGATAATTTTGTTGGGTCTAGTGACTCGTCCGCTTTCCAATCTTGTTAGTTCATGTATAAGTTCTATTGTGTATCTTAAAAATTTTCAAATTTCAATTGTAAAATATGCCACCACTTGATATACAAGTTCGACCGTTCTCCTAATAGCTTAATTTTTAAGATAAAATCAAATTTAACATACTATCAGAACTAATTGTAAAGCCGAGTCTTGATCAAAACAAGCGTATTTTTAAGTGAGTGTTATGCAACAAGAATTCAAGAACCTTATGCTCATAAGCATTTTAAAGGGATTCAATAAAAGTATACAAGTTCGAATGGAAAAACAATATTTTCAAAAATGTTGAATAAGGTGACGCATGTAATCGAACCTATCTTTAAACTCAAAATGGTGGAAACCTCGGGCATTGAACGACAAACAAATCACTCTAAACACAAATGTTGAGGAGATTGAAACTAAATTATACAACACAATCTAAATTCATCAACACATCACATCCCACACTTCCATTTCCACATAGGTCTCCAAAATACCACAGAACCTGTCCAAACCAAAACATTACATTAACTAGGAGAGACAGTAACAAAGGTTAAAAAAACACCCAAAAAAGAACCTAAGAAGTTGGCACAAAACAATATGCAACCTTAAAGAAGTAGAGCTCTCTTCTCATGAATGACCCTTTTTCCACAATCCCCCAATCTTCTTCAACATGTTGGCATTTTTCTTCTTCGGCGAAGAATCGTCATCCATCACTTCCGAGTACGGCGATCCCATTGTCATCAGATTGTTGTAGCTGCCGTCAAGAGAACCCGTCCTATCTACGATTTTGCCATTGTTCCCCGTCGTGGAAAGCATGGCAGCAGCCGCCTCAGCTGCCTTCCTCCACTGATCCGCCTGCACTTTCAATCTCCTCAGCTCAGCCTCCATTTCAGTATTTGCAGTTTGTGCTGCGTCCAGCTGCTCGGTCACTCGTGCAGCTCTCCTGCTACTTCTGTCAGCTTCGTCTGCTACGTTGCTAAGCTTCGCCAACGCCTCCCGCTCAGCATTTCTTGCTGCTTCCGCCAAAGCAACAGCCTCATCGTGCACTTTGCTTCTTAGCACTTCTTTGTCTTTGATTTCCATCTTGAGCATTTCGTTTTCTTCAGCAATTCCTTGCAGCTCCGTTTCTTTATCCATGAATCTCGCCTTCAAATCTGTCAAATTTGACTCCAGCTTCTTTAGCTCCATTGTTTTCTCTTCAGATATATCCTGCAGTTCGGCTTCTGTATCCACGAGTCTCGCTCTCAAATCTTCAATACTAGTTTTTGCCATGTTTAGATCCGCCTCCAACTGAGCCTCTCTCTTGCTGTACTCGGATTTTGTTCCCTCAACTTGCTCGTACGCATTTCTTATCTGCAATGTGCTCTGGATATATTCCTCCTGGTATCTGATCTCCGCTGCCTCCAGCGCAGATTTCAATTGACCGACTTCAAATCTTGCGCGACTTAGCTCTGCCTTGAGCTTGTTTGTTTCGTCTTCTCCATCTTCACATATGTCATCTGTTGGACCCACCAAATTAGAGTCGGGGTTGTTCACAAGCCCCTCCAATGATTGAACACGGGCCTTCGACTGCTCCAACTCCAACGCCAAGGCATTGCACGCTTCCTTTGCTTTGAGGCAATCAGAACGGAGTATTTCAGCAGTTGCATTCACTATATCCAATTGCATTTCGGTTTTGCTAAGCACTTCTCGAGCTTGAGCTTCAGATTCTTTACAATCACAGAGCTCGGTCTTGAGATTTTCAAGCTCAATCCTCAGGTCCTCAATCTCATGCTTAGCTTCTGATTTGGACACCATTTCTCGCTGAGCTTTCAGCTTCTGAATCTCATTCATCGCAGAAGCTAATGCACCAGAATCCATATTGTGCTGCTTCTGCACAGCCTCTAGTTCAGATTGCCAAGCTCGATCTCGTTCCTGGGAGAGTTTTCGGAGCTCTTGAATACGATCATCATCAGAAGCAGAGAGCTCATGCAGCTGCGCTTGGGATTCCTCGAACTTTGCTGACATGGCAAGTAGCTGCTTTTTGGCCTCCTCAGCCTCCTGCTCGGCTCGTCTTTTCCATGACTCGGATGAGTTCAGCTGGTCCTTTGCTTTCTTCAGATCGTCTTGAAGTTGAGTGATTTGTGTTTCCAGCTCAGCCAATCTTCCTGGACGTTTCTTCTGCAGTTCACAATACCAAAAAAAAGTTATTGAGCAAAGAACATAAACACCCAAATAATACGCAGAAATCAACGAAGCCTTTGTATGTTTACGTGTGTTGATACCTAAAGTATATAAAATACACAGTGCAACCAAATAAGAGCAAATTGCAAATAACTCCCTTTTTCGACAACTCACTCCACGTACTTTCAACATTTCATGGGAAAAAAGAGAGTATAAGGCGCCATCTACAAATGGAGACAAGTTCATGGTATTTATCGACATTTTGCCCTATAAATTAATCAAATTCAAGAACAAGTAGAGTGGTTCAACAGAGAAAATAACATCACAAACTAAAGCTGGTGCAAAACAACTTTTGTGTTGAGTTCCAAGTGAAAATGATCTGATTCTGGTAATTGGTTCATGAAAGTACCTCGGATAGAGGACTTTGTGGTGACCTACGTTGAACCACTTTAGAACTCCTGTCTTTCGGGGTTCGACTCGCCTGGTTTGGAGAAGAAAGCGAGTCAGCATCCGATCCTGGTTTGTTGAGTTGGTGTGCAGCTTTGGGTGTTGACGCCGGAGATTTCCTTTTAGGCACGTCCAAGGTCCCAGCTCTGCTTCAACATCAGTACAATAAGAATCAGCTTAACAAATATAGATCATGCTCATGGTAACTTATGAGAAACAACAGTAAGTGAATTTTCCACAGAACGCGTTATACGACAATGAATTGTGCTCAACCAACAAAATTTGGGACAAAACATTAACCGATATAACCAAATATATATATATATATATATAGAGAGAGAGAGAGAGAGAGAGAGAGAGAGAGAGAGAGAGAGACTTCATATATGTTATCGAATGATATAATTCATTACAACATTCTGTAGAATTGAGAAAGCACTTATTAACTTAGCGTTTGCATTATAATATGCTGAAACCTAAACTATTTAACGTTAACATACCTATTGTCTTCAAATGGGCGTTATTCGTTGTTTCTAATAGTAATAAATTTTGTATATTAAAACCAAAAACGAACATGACCCAACTCTGGTGGCTAATACCAATAATTCACACCTTCAATAGATAATAAAATCTAAAACCGCAACTAACATAAAAACATAATGGAAAACAAACGATCACTTTCACAACATCACTTTCCAAATCTTGAACCATAGACAACAACTCAACCATTGAATATTTGAATAAGAACGTGATACTGATTGTTTCTTCAGCAATGTCTCTCTTCAATTGAACAAAAAGCACAAGTAACATCACAATGTTGACAATACCAAGCACTTAAACAAACTATCAAACAAATGATAAACTTACTTTGTTTTCGGTGTCTGCATATTTTTGTAAGAGTGGTAAACAGCCGAACTAGATTAACTCTCCTTTAAACCCTACAACCTGCAACAATTCAGAAATCTTCGGCTCAGGAAAAAAAAAAGTTAGGAACTGAAATGTATGTGCATAAACAAGCAAAGTCCACAAAAGGCAGTAACCATCAAATCCAAATCCAATATAAAATGTAACAAACAAACAACTCACAATTGCTTCAAAGAAACTCCACACAACCTCCACTACACCAACTAACATGCAGGATAAAAATTGAGACTTAAAAAAAGTCCAAAGATCAAATTTTAAAATTGTTGCACTCGAAGACCCCATAAAATATCATTACTCAAAACAATCTTTCAACCAGCTATCTCTCCTTTTTACTCCAGTTGTTGCACTACACTCCAAGCACATTATTGAAGCCACAATGGACCAGAAGACAAAAAATGGCCATTACAACCCATGTAGGGTTGCAATTTTTTAAATAAAATTTACAAGACCTTCCTGAGTCACATTTTTTTCTGCAAATAAAAGATATCCACAGCCATGGAAATCATGTTCTACAGTTTTATGCATATCAAAAATGAAAATCATGTGCAGAAAATGAAATGCTCTCTCACCCAGAAACTGCATTTACGAATTTAAGAATTTAAGAATGGTATCAGGAAAAAAAAAACCTGGAGAAACAAATTCTCCAGATATGAACAGTGAAGACCATAAAGGTGAAACATGAATTTCTAAAGCTAAAACAACAAAAGAGGGAAGAAGGAATAAAAAACAGAATATTAAATGTAAAACTAAACCTGAGATCCCTCAAATCACTAATCCAGTTCAAAACAAGCTCATAAACAGCCAAAAACACAATACAAAAACAAAAACAAAAACTCAAAATCACAGTTTCAAAGGTACCCAAGTGCTTTTAGACCAAAAAGGATCAACCTTTACTAGTTTTTCTCCACCAAAATTCCAAACAGTCAACATAGAAGCTCTCAACCACAACCCAAAACACCATCCTTACAAATGTTACCAACACATGAAGCAGAGACCAACCAAGAAGCCAACCCATCAAACAATCCACAACCTCTGCTACACAGCTCCATAAGAAACAAACCCCCCAAAAATGAGCTGATTTTGACCAAACCTCACATTTTCAAAACACCACCCTCACAAATGTGACCAAACCAAGAAGCAGAGACGAACCCAGAAGCTAAACCATCAAGCCAAACCTCAATCTCTGCTACACAACTACAATAGAACCAAAACAAACAAAAAAGAACAGATTTTGACCCAAAACACACATTTCCTACAACACCATCCTTACAAATGTAACTAACACATGAAGCAGAGACCAACCCAAAAGCCAACCCATCAAACAAAACTTCAACCTCTGCTACACAACTCCATTAAAATCAAAACAAAACCCAAAAGTGAACAGGTTTTGGCCTAAAAATCACATTTTTTTTCAAAACGCCTTCCTTACAAATGTGAGTATGTGACCAACCCAGAAGCTAACCCATCAAACCAAACCTCAACCCCCGCCACACAACCCCCACAGAACCAAACCAAAACCAAAAAAAAAAAAAAAGGAACAGACTTTGGTCTTACACACCACAATGCAGCTGAACCCAGAAGAAGTTGATCAGATTCTGATCGATTTTTGGCTTCTGCGAGCTCAAGACGTACGCAGCCAACAAAAACAGCAAAACCCTAATGGAGGTCCGGATAGAGAAGATTGTTTAGGTTTTTTAGCTCGCAGACTGTTTCTAGTTGCGTTCCTTCTTGAGCTCTGGTTCTGCTCTATTCTGTGCTCGCTTTCCA
>JAYMTA010003768.1:0-13665 GCA_036897625.1 Pelargonium cotyledonis | reverse complement strand
AAATTCAAGTCCCACGTATATAAATATCCACTATTTTATTATATATATATATATATATGTATATATTGCTTTGTTTCGAGAATTGCTAACAGCATTTATTAAACCTGCGTAGCTATAAATGTAATTATCAAAATTTAATGTGCTGTGTTTAATTAACAATATGATATATGGATCTGATACCAGAAGTAGGGTTTCAGTATAATTAGTTAATTACTACATTAATTTTTATATATGAATCAAAACATGAAAAAAGTAGCTTCAATGAAGCAATAATATATGTGCACAAGCTTATAAGGTTTCATGAAATCATCCAAATTGCTACTACACACCTGAAACTGAAGCAAAGGAACTGTGATTTTATCATTAAATTAACTTAGGTTTCTGTGTAGTTGTAGAGTTAAGGTTAAGAAAAAAACAGAAGAATGTCAGCCAATAAATTCAAGCCGATGAGTTAATGTCACTTTGTCAATTAAGACTCGTACATACGTACCTATTGTTTTTGTGAACGCGAAGTATATAACCATCCGTATTCATTTACTCAGTGTCTTGACTGAAAGTCTTATGTGCGTGTACAGAAAGAGCCAGGCGAAGAAGGTGGTGTGTATACCAGCACCAGACTGTGTAAACAGCAGACCCTCCGGAGAAATAGTTCCATCGGATCTGTGGGCATGGCGCAAGTACGGTCAGAAACCCATCAAAGGCTCTCCTTATCCGAGGTACAAAATAAATGGATTAATCAAAATGAAAGTTTGAAACTCATGGAATTCGCCTTTTTGGTTAATCCTAAATAACTGAGATAGATCCATTGGGAAGCGTGCTTTTTCTGGCTGAGATTCTTTTTTCTCTGTACTTATATTACACTCTCGCTAAATAATTGTGTTGATTAATTATGATCAGGGGATATTATAGATGCAGCAGCTCCAAAGGTTGCTCAGCAAGAAAACAAGTAGAGAGGAGCAGAATTGATCCCAACATGCTGGTCATCACCTACACCTCAGAGCACAACCATCCATGGCCAACTCAGAGAAATGCTCTTGCTGGCTCAACTAGGTCTCAACCTTCAAAGGCCAATTCCTCTAATTCTAACAAGACACCGACAACAACAAACACAAAACTAGAACAACAACAACAACAACAACATGGCCAGGATCAGACCAGCAACAACAACATTGTTGTTAACAATGACAACAACAACATAAATGTTAGATCTGTGATTAAGGAGGAGATTCAGGACTCTTATAGGCCGGTGATGGCGGTTTCATCAAACCAGTTGATTATATCTGATAATATAAATGATCAGGACAGCTTCTTTTCTGAGTTGGGAGAGATAGAGGCTGACCCTTTGCATCTGCTGTTCACACAAAGTTTCAATGAAGATGATGAGGAGCACAAAGATCATATCTTTGATTGGTCACAAGACAACAACAAGGGTTTATAGCAAGACATTTCAAAAATGAGAATTGAAAAGAAAAAAAAAAAAAAAAAAAGTAAGTACATAGTATTATATTATACCTCATTATAATTATTCATAATATTGTGAGGTCAGGTGTAATTTATAGTTTTCATTGGAGGTCTTGTTATAAACCTTTGGTGTTGTTGAAATGGTGATTTGTTTACTGGTTTTTAAACCTTTTTCTTTGTAAATTTTGTTGTTATGTTTCTTGATATTTTTGTTAAGTATGATGAGAGAAGAGAGATTAGTAGAAAAATAGAGGTATTGGTGGATGGGACAGAAAGCTGAGGAACAGAAGGTTTCAACACTGAAAAACAAGAACATGAATCAGAGAGAAAGAGAGATTCATCACTCACATTCTCAGATCAGCTTCTTCTTTTATTAAGATCATGTGATGATAGTTTCATTGTTCATCATCTGTGTGGTGACAAGAGAAGTAAAGAAATGGATGGAAGATGACAAAACAGATATAAAGCTTGATTGACATTTCAGTCTGATCTCTCTTGGGATGTGTAAAAATGAAAAGAAAAAAAATAAAAAATACTACTTGCTTTTGGTTCTTCAGCTTTCTGTTTCTTTTTTATTATCCATCATGTTACTGTATTTACTTCCTATTTGAATATATATATATTTTTTGTTGCAATGAATATGTATATTCTTTGATCAGTTTAATTTCCTTAATTCACATGTTTCCCAAATAATTAATGTTTACAAAAATAAAGGGAAAAAACTTCTTTGATTAATTACCATTAATTTTACTATAATTGGAATCAGTAATTACTAAATTTAAATTCAGTGGTACAACCAGAAGGTAGCAGATCAATAAAATGATGATGATGTTTTTTACAATGAAAACAAATGCATATAGAAAAAGCTGAAAAAAATCTGAGTTTTCAGATTCTCTGATCATCTACTGTTTAATTTCCCTTTTGAAATGTTTTGGCAGGACAAAAACATATAGATCGTATAAGAAGAACAGCAATAATCTTAATGATCTTGAGCTCCATCAACAACTAGATGTGTGCAAATATAAACCATATATTATAAAATTTAGCTGCTAAACAATACATTTGGATGACATACAATTCACCAATTTGTTGACCTAACTATTGTGTGCCTCCTGGTTTTTGTTATGCATCAATTATATTCAAAGAAATTTGAAGTGGTTGTTTATGTAAGTTAAAATGGGTGGTGCATTCTTAAACGTCACAAAAGAAAAATTAGCTCGCTATTTTTCTATCATAAACCCGTTTTCATCACATCTTATCCTCTTTTAATGCAAGATCATATGTGGGTGTAGATATTTCAAGTAATGTACTTGCACTAATCATTTCCGTTAAAAAAAAAACAAAAAAAAAATGTTGGTGGCACTAAGCTTCCTATTTTTAAGCTTATAATTAGCGCGCACACAAAAAAAAAAAATCAATTTAACTTTTGATGTCTCTTTGGATTTGTCGACAAAATTGGAGAGAAGGGACCAAAATGAGGCATTTCCACTGAACCAAATAGCTTTAATACACGGCGACACGGTCAAGCTTCATCGGCCTCAAATGAGAAGGTGGCGTTTCCAGGGGATCGAACTGGCCTCGAATTCGTAAGCTTTTCTTCTATTTCGTGTCTTTCTTGATATATATATAGCTTGGTGGGCTTCTCTGCATTTTGTCAAAGTTACGAGCTTTTTACTCTATTTCGATTCATGGAAATGGACAAATTGTGGGATTTGAAGGGCTTGGTTTTAAAACTGTATCTGTCATGATACAATACAAACAGGATTTCTTGTTTTGCTAAAAAGAATTGTGACGATATTGCAGTTTTGAATCTAGGGGTCGCATGACACTGAGTATCAAGTCTTACAGAAAGTGGGAAATGTTAATGCAGAAACAAAACCTTAGAAATTAAAGTTGTGTACCTCTGTTTTTTTAACAGGTAAGAACATTGGTATGGGAGGTTTATTTGTTTTAAATTAGCAAAGTGTCAAGACCCTTTTGTGTAATTTGGATTGCCAAAGTTGGAGTTGCCGGCGTCTCTTTTTTATGGCTTGGCGGAGAAATGTAAGAGAAACTGGAAGCTCATTTTGGGACGGAGTGAGTAGTTGTTTATGTTTCTTGACATGATTAAATGAAAACTCGGTTCAGTTGATACTCGAATGTATAGTACACTTTGTTTTGGATGCTAATGGCCTAGAAGTTTTCATAATGAATAGCAAATGAATTGTGTAATTAACTAGCTTACTAGCAGCTTAGTACTTGTTCAGTTGATACTTGTATGCATACACTTTGTTTTGTTTCAGTAGAGTTTGCTAGAAGGAAGGATCCAATTATATGCATCTTGTTGCGCCCGGATACGGTGGATACAGATCTGTCCAAGCCATTTCAGAGAGCAATGTTCCCGGAGACAAGCTTTTTAGTAAAGAGTTCTCAAGACAGATGCTCATGAGCATCATCAACAATGCAAAGATTAATGACTCGATATGGAGTAGCAAATAAGTTTCTGATAGGTTTGATGGTTTTCTGTTCTTATACAGAATGTACTTGATGCGAACTTGTCATTTCTACATTCTCAAACATGGAAAGTTTAAGCTCTTAATTACATGCCTGAATGAAGATGGTAAACACTGATCACTGAAAGCATATAATGAAAAACATGTTTTTCTTTTGGTTGAATCAACAGATGCAGCCATTCCCCAGCTTATTCATCTTGATTGGTTGCGTTTGTGTCCTTTACCTCTATCTTCATGTAACCTTCTATTAGTTGCTGCAGGTGCTGAAACAAGGCAACACTCATAAGCTTCAGTGATCATATAATGAATCTGATCCAGTCTCGGTGGGTGGCTTCTTGATTGATCCGTGCACATGAGCCCAAGGTGTACTCCCCGTTTAGTCTGTTCTAACATTACCTCTGTCATTTCCATTCTCTGGTCAATCGTCTTTTGCAGATTCCCAGGATACTGCCTTCTGATGTAGTCAATGAACCCCGCCTCGCCCCTCTCGAACTCTTCAGCGTGCCTCCTGTTGACTATCATTTCAAGAATCAAGATTCCAAGCCTGTATGTCGTCCCTGAAACGTTATCAAGATTTCAAGAAAACGAGTCAACAAAAAACACAAGCAGAAAGTGCTGATAGAAATTAACAATTTCAAAAGGTAATTGGACTAAACTCCTTGCGCTGCTGTTGTGATCTCCAATCCTGAACCTTGAAATCATTGGCTTGTGATCATTAGAGAGTAATACACTACTTGTCCTGAGATCATACCCTACTTCAGGCCATTGCTCCTGGAGATAACACATGCCCTCCACAACTCCCATCAGCACCTTCAACCTCTGCTTCCATGATGGAGCTTTCTCTGATAGCCACTCCTCAATGGTCTCTCCATCTGTCCATTCTGTCACAATGGCTCTAAGGCTTCGAGCATTACTCCAACCCAGTACTCGAACTATGTTCTTGTGGCATAATTGGGCAAGAACGTTACACTCTGCGAGAAATTTCCTGCAGTCTTGCCTTGAAATGGTGTCCCAATAGATCTCAATCCTAACTTGAGAGCCATCTCTCAGGAGCCCTTTGTATATATCAACCCCCTCGCTCTGAGCCACCAAATTCCTCCTCGACAACCCGTTGGTTGCTGCTTTGAGCATTGATGGCGTAAACCTATGCCTTCTTTGAAACACTTGTGGTAGATAATCCGGCCTTCTCAAGCAAAGCCACCCTAAGCCGCCCACTGCAAGAACCACCAAGATTGGGAAGCCAACCAATAAGACCACTGCCTTGATCTTGAACTTGCTGTCATCCGGGATGAGACCGGAACGAACAAAGCAAGAAGAGTTGAACTTTTTGAAGAACTGGGTATCAGAGATTTTACATTCTGTAAAATGATTGTAAGAGAGGTTGAGGACAGTGAGGTTGGTGAGAGCAGAGAAGCTCTGTGCCGGGACATCACCAGAAAGCCGATTATGGCTCAAATCAAGAACCCCAACTTGGGTGCAGAGGAGTATATCTGTAGGGAAAGGACCCTCCAGAGAGCTGTTGGAGAGGTCAATGGATAGGATGTCCAAGGGGCAGTACCTCCAGAAGAAGTCAAATGAGAGGTAAAGAGGAGCAGCCTCGGGACGGTCACGAAGGTCGATTTTGGGGAATGCTTCAACACAGTTCGGGTTGTTGGATTGGTTGCAGAGGTGGCTGGCAACAATGGTGAACTTGAAGATGAGGTTGAGGTCCTGAGGGGAGGAGTTGCAGTACCTGAGAGATGGGTTGTGGAGACAGTTCTTGATGATGGTTAAGTTGAAGCCTGGAGGTGGGTGCAAGTTGTTGAGATCTTCAATGACAGATGCAGAGAGTGATGTTGAAGAAAAGGAGAGGAGGAGGAGAAGAATTGCAGAAATGGAAGCCATATGAGCTATGAGGGATTGGAGAAGTGGTGTTGGTTTCAGTGAAATTAAGGTAGTTTTCAAGAACAAACGGTTGGCTATAGTTGTGCATAGTAGTGGTAGTGGCACTTGTGAAGAACTGATGGGAGCAGTTCAAAAATACATGTTTAGTCAATTTAACTGAAGCAATTTCATTTTTGAGACGGTTAACATCTCCTTCTTCACTGGACGTTAGTTTGTGAGAGTATTTCTACTACAGAATAAGCTAATTTTTCTCGTGTTAAAACGTTTTAAGTTGTATTTTAGTAGTTTCGGTGGTTCTGTAATTCGTTTCCTTCACGGAAGGTCTTTACTTGTTGGAGTTTTATTCAATGAGTTTGTGAGGTACGTGTTTGCTCAAAAGCTCAAGAAACACCATTTGCTTGAATCATGCAATGAAACATACCTTTTGTTGGCGCAGTTAGGTCTGATTTTGTTGCATCCAAAATAAACAAATAAACGAAATGAATTAGCTTACAAAACCATCAACCATGCTCATAAACACTCCTCAATTTTGCTTCTTCATGCTTGTTTCTTCTTCACAAGTAACCTCTACTTTTTCTTTTAAATTGCTTCGTAATTATCTCAAGCCTATTTTTTTTTAATCAACGACATGACTCATACTCGAAATAACAATATTTCTCACTCCTCAAGTTCGAGTCCTCAGATGGAATCCATACTTGTTTATAGTACTTTTCGCCAACTCTCTAAACTCAGTTACCTTAAAAAAAATCAAAAACAAAAACAACATCAACGTTTTACAAAAGCTGGTTACTAAGACAAGAAACAAAAATATATATATTTGAAGCAATGAACAATGGATTAACCAAGAACATGCCATGGATTTTATCAAGGTAAGTATATGCTTTTGATACAAATTGCACCAAACCTCCCATTGGATCAACCGAATTGCAAGAACTATTCAACCAAAAACAAACGAGTAATTAATTATAAGTACATAAAAAGAGGAAAACAGTGTAGCTTCTTGGGACAATCCGAGGAAAACAACAGTCAAGTCCTTGTTTGTACCTCCAGTCTCATCAAAATTTGGCTATATTGTAATAGGAAAATAATTCGTGCATTTAACCGTTTTACATGTCAAATATTTGTAGTGACTGAAATTGAATTCTAACCGTTCATCACCGCTAGCATATGTTCAAACCCACTATCCCACCTCCGAAAATCAAAGTTTCCCAAAAACATGAGATGTGACTTATTTTTCAACTATCACAATCTAACACGTGTCTTACGTGTATTTGTCGTGTAAAACGCGGCTGCGCTAATACATTACCATTATAATATTACTGCAAGAAAAACAAAAATCACATGTATTACAAAAATGGAAGTGTAGTACACAAGACACGCCTTCCACTACCTACTACTATATAAACTACCCAACTCCCATTTTCTCTGTAAACGTCTTGTACACAAGAAAACAAGAAAGAGAAACAGAGTATTTAAATTCAGGTGGTGGTGGTGGTGGTGGTGGGAGATGGCCGGCATCGGAGGGTTCTTCTCCAACAGTTGCATATCGGCGCCGGACATGGAGATCGAGCGCCGGCCGTACCACCGGAACTGCGGCTGTGCTCTTCACGAGAAGCTGATCTGCCCCCACGCGCTGCCCAAGCACAACAACATTTCCTTCACCATCCGGCGATCCTGGAGCGAAGGTTGTCTCGCCATGGCCCTATCTGCTTCTTCTTCACCGTCTTCTTCTCCGGCCGTCGCGCCGGCGGCCGGGAGGGGCAAGATTTCAAAGGTCTTTCACGAGTTAGAAGAAGAAGAAGAAGAAGAAGAAGAAACAGATTCAGCGTAAGAGATTAGTTTTTGTAAAGATTTGTTTTCTGATGTGATAAAAATACCATTTTTTTTTTTACCGTTGTATGTGTTAGGAATCTTGGGCTTGAAAATGGCTTCGATCTGTAATTGTAGTGTGATTCGTGAATCCTACACTATTATATACAAAAATCCCCATTCTTTTATCTTCTGTGTGTGTGATTCTGGTTAAGCTTTTCTGGGTTCTTGAATTTCAACAAATCTTGAATTCCAATAAAACAAAAGTTAGAACTTTCTTGAATTCCGATCAAGAAACCACCGTGGGTGGGATCCACGCGCCGCCAGGTACATAAGCGCGTGTATCCATGTGTGTCACATGGCCAGCTCAGGAGGCTCTTTCCTTGAGGCTTCAATGACCGTCCAAACAGGTGCATTTTAAAGATTTCATTTCAATGAACAAAAAAAATATTTTAATTAAATCTCAAGATTCAAACTTTATTTAATATCTTTCCTCAATTAATGTCGGAAAAGAAAAAAAAAGGTTAAAAAAGGGACAGTCACAAGTGAAAGTGATGTTGTAGGTGGCCACATGGGATTGGAAAGTGAGGTTCTGCTACATGTCAAGTGTTAATGACACAAACATCAAATAATTGGATGAAGAAAAGAACCTTAGCAGCTGCGGACACCGTTCTGCGAACTGTGTGACACATGCCTTAGTTTGGTATTCGGTTTTCTTATCTGGTGTTGTCGGGTGGATTGATGTTGAAGCCCCCGATTTTATAAGAGCAGTTTTCGATAGAAAGACATATATAACTCCAAAGTTTCATCATCTTGTTTGCCCCAACAACCAACTACTTCAACAACCTGTAACTGCAAACAAACATATAGGCATTAAAGATTTTACGGATATTTTCTCTATGGCTCCACCAAAGCTTAATAACAGTAGAATTTGTGGCTGGAAATGTGTAAAACAATGAACAATATCAGGCTTTGTTCTACCAGATCTGTTTACGAAACTACTATATTTTACACCATCTGTGACCAATGTATCCTACATTCAAGATTCATGTATTTGGCGATCTTTTAAAGAAAAAGAACCAAACAAACATACATTTCTCATTAAAATAGAGCAAAAACATCCATCTCAACCATGTGCAGCACATGTTGCTCAAACCAGTGAAGTTCCCCAGATTTCTAACACTCAAATACGAGAATAAATATAAAAACTAATGTTCTTTTCGATTCGTTACTAGTTTGAACAGATTTTCGACCTTTCAGACTGCACAATGCGGATGAAACTAGAAACTCCCAAAACTCCGTTCAACTAAAGATAGATTTTGGGAGTGAATGGCACTTCCACAAATGACAATCACCCACCCACATTTGCAAATGAAATATCATGCAAAAGTTTCAAAGCATTTGCGGACAGAGAAATGAATAAACAAGAGTCATGAACAGGGGAAGAGTAAAGAGAAAGTTAATTGAGTATCAGTCACCTGGATAAAGCATTAGCTAGCTGGACGATTCATACCAAGATGTGTTTGAACCAGTACCTGGAAAAAACACTCAATAAATTCAGTAAAACCCAGTTCCCAGATTCAAGAGAGAAATATGCAAGTAAATCATCCAGTTGGCCAGATAATTTAAAAGAACACCTCTAATTATCCTGAACCTCTGAAATCCATTATAGTGCGTGAAGAATACTAGATAAGTGCACATGTTACTTTCATTCAGCTCCTCGTCATGTCTAAATATATCAAAGTTTCTAATGGTTTTATGTTCATTCACATTTTTCTTTAATGATTCTTGTTTATGTATAGCTAATATATGACACTATATTGATTACAACTCTGCAACAAATGAGACAGACAATTGAACAAAACTGTATGATCAATGAAGTGCAAGTGCCTACTATATTAATGGAAAGTAGAAAATGCAGTATAAAATTAAATTTCTAAGCCTCTCAAGTTATGGTACATAATGCAAGTATTCTGAGTGATAATCAAGGATAAAACTATTTTTGTAATCACTAAAAAAGTCTGTCATCAAGTCTAAGAAACGGAATGCATTTTTTAAATCACCATAACTGTTTCATATAAAACAGAAAGCAACTTCGCATGAATTACAGAGGTTATGGATACCCAATGTGTAGAAATATATAGGTCTCTTGTTGCTTTCCAAGTACTAACCTTGAAATTAGAAAGTTTAAAGACAATACTAACTGGAAACAATTGCTTTGTCCTCAAACTAGACAAAAGTAGCCAGCTCTTAGATGAAGTCAAAAATGAGAATCAATTTAGAATCAAGGTCCTCATTTCGGTACTAAACTTTACAGATTCTTTACCTCACATTCTGTGCGGCAAGTTAAAACACACTACTATTGCTTTGCCCAAGTCCAATAAAATAGAAGCAGCACAGAGGAGCCCTATTTCTATGATGATTATTTTTCAAGATATAAACCAATAACTTATTTCTTCTTTTGAGATTTATGCATACAAGCATGTAAGTTTAGAATCTTGGTTGGAGATTCTGGTCTATATAACAACTTCTACAAGACACAAACAGCTAGTTCTCAGATACGCTGAAATATTTGAATCAAAATAGAATAAATGTTCTTTTCATTTCGTTATTTTCTTCATAGATTCTCAACTTTTCATCCACAAAACATGAAATCATATATGATATATCTGATAATTTTTCCTAAAGTATAAAAAGCACAGTAGAAAAGGCCACAATTGTCTACAAATTGTGTTTCAAACACAGACCAATTACTTATTCATTCTTACCTTGGTAGATTGCATGCTTGTGTCGCCAAAGCTTTCTCCTTCTTGTGTAAAGCTTGCAGGTCCTACAACAATTCTCAGCATTGCCAAAAGAAAATGTACTAATAAATATTAAATTCTGATTGAGGTTCTAAACCAGTCACTGTGAACCACATGATACCTCTCAGGAATGGTGGAAAATTTCACAATGCTACTTGTCAAAGATGCACAACTCTTAAAATAAAAATTGTAAACCATCATCAACACTGTGTACTCGCAAGCTCAAATGTCCATTTAAATTTAAAACTTCAGAATCTGATATTCTATTGCCTATCATGCTTTCTTCACCGTCAAGAAGAAGAAAAAAAGGATTTCCTCCACTAGATTTACTACTGGGTACTTGTATTAATGACCCCATGCTTCAGCCAAGATGCTTGTGCTGCACAGAACTTGTAGTCCAGTAACCACATAGCCAACAAAAGGACAGAAAGCAATCAAAGAAATTAGTTAAAATATACTCTTGTGAAATAAACTAAGCCCCCTAAAAATATAACGAACTCCAACTCTAAAGCCTGCTGCCAATCCCACAAAGAGACGACTCAATTACAAAGCCACAAAAAGCCAAACCAATGGTTATTCCAACAAGAAGCTAAGCCAATTCTTTAAGCCATAATTCCTCTCTCTGTTTGAGAGGATAATTTAGACAAGTCTCTCTTGTTAACATAACGACTTTGACTATAACCTGAGAAACTACAAACCAAACCTCTCGACCTCCACGGAGAAGCTGAAAGTTAGGTAGCACTAGCACAAACTCTTTTCTTTAGTAATTCCCACCCATGCTAGACCCCAGCATGCTATATAAACACTTTGGAAACCATGCACAAGCATCAAAGCACCCACAGACATTTACACAAACACTTAGCCAGAGTAAGGAGGAGCCCAAAAAAGAGAGAAGAGAATAGGAAGGATGGCCGCTTTACCAGCTGGGATGAACGGAGTTGGAAGCATATCAATGGGAGACAGGGAGATCTCTCGAAGGCCGTACCACCGCAACTGCAGTTGTGCCCTTCACAACTTGAAAGATGTGTGTACCTCCAATGCTTGTTTTCAACAAGGTAATGTTTCCTTCGCAAAGAAGAAGTCATGGGCTGACTGTGCATTGTCTGTAGCAGCTTCCAAATTCTCCTCCCAAACATCCCCTCTCTGCAACTTTTCAGCCAGGAACAAAGAAAATGCAACAGGATCTTTTCCAAATAGTCCTCTCAGCAGATGACAAGATGTGAAACAAAGTAGACAGTTAGTTTACATATAAAATCAAAATAGGAACTATAATTAGTAGCTATATAGGGGCTGGAATTGAGTAAAGAATCAACCCAGGAGCTTCATTCTACCAACCGTCCTGTAAATTCTTTAGACATGTCATAAAACCTTGCTTGTATACCATTATGATCGGTCAAAGTTTCCACCTCATTATATGCTTCAAATTCTCAACATTCATATATCTCTAATTAAAAAAGATGAAAAATAAGATACTCCAATAATCAAATTTGTAACTGCTCTTCTTTGTTTTTCTATACGAATGATGAAGGGAGAGCCCAATTTGCAGTTTGCAACCAATGTGTAGCTACTTTATGCTAGTCAACACAAATACATCTATCTCTAAAAACTAATATATCCAGGTTTTGTAAGCTTCTTACCATCTAAGCTTTCAAAGATGCAGAAGAGAAATTTCAAATTAATTCCTTCAACTGACTTATCTCCTGCAGTAAAAGAGCAATTCAAACATTACACAGTAAGATTAACACATCCATATTCACAGGCACATCATAAGGGAAAGAACGGTAATAAAAAGCAAGGAAAGAACTTGCTAAAATTAGAGAAGTCGCTCTTCATGGCCTAAATAGCATTAGCAAGCTGGTAGATTGATACACATTTTTATGACATTTTCCCTCAAGTAAAGTACTCTGATTTTTACCAAAAAATTGTAAAAACACAAACGTTCACTAACGGTTTGCATAAAAACATTAAGCTTAAGCACTTCCACATCCCGACAACTAATATATATATATATATATATATAAGAGAGAACCTTGGTTGGAAGTGCATGAATCTGAATCATGAGACAATTTAGCAAGACAAAGGCGGACAATTCTTAAATGCACTTAAAACATATGAAGGTTTTTTTCATTTCGTTATGAATTTTCAGACTCTAGATCTTTCAGCCAGAAAAAGCAGACAAAAAAAAAATCATTACCTAGTCCAAGTACAATAACAGTAAAAACAACGCATAGAACAATATTTGTCTTCTAATTTTTTACTCGCATACAGACCACCATTTACTCAATTCATCCTACCTCAGAACATGCCTGTTGTGCACTAGGATAACTTAAAGTTCCTAAAGCTTTCACCTTCTTATGTAAAAATTGGAGATGGTAAAACAGTTCTCTTGTTTGCGAAACAGAAAATGCATCTTTTAACATTCAATTTCTGGGCAAGGTTACAAACCACACTAGCCATTATTATAAACTTAAGTCAAATATGTAAGAAAAGCTAGATCATTTCTAGCAAAAATGACAGAACATTTCCAACTCCGATTTCAAAAGTAATTGTTTGCATACTCAACTTCTCAACCAAATTCCAAACCTTAGAATCTGATTTGTTGCACAAGTTCCCACCATCAAGAAAAACAAGAAATAAAATTCCCTACACAAGAACTAGTGTTGTGTGGTATTTCTTGTATTAAGTGACAATTTTGTTACCCACTACCCATATAACAGAAAAAATAATGGAATCCCACCAAAGAAATCAGTTAAAATATGCTCCTGCGGATTAAACTATAACCCTCCATAACGAATTCCGAAGACAAATTCAGTTATAATATCTGACAAAAGCAAAGCCAAGCCAATTGTTGGACGAGAAACAGAAGCCAAGCCAACTCCAAATTAAAACCACCATTCCTCTCCCTAGTTGTGGGAATAATTTAGAAAAAGAGAAAAACAATTGTCATTCTTGTAAACGTAACAAAATAACAACCTCGACAATAACCTGTGAAACTAGAAGCCAAAATTCTCAACCTCGATGGAATAACTGAGTGATCAATACACGAGCAAAAATCTTTCAATCTAACTCAGTAATTCCGCCAAACCCTCACCCTAATGCTCTATATAAACACTTGATAAACCATGCACAAGCATCAAAAGCATTCTCATACACATTATAAAAAAAATACGTAGCAGGCGTAAGGATAAACCCGAAAAGAGAATGGCTGACCAAGG